>CAUYSK010081962.1:0-22371 GCA_963575035.1 Avahi laniger
CTGTTATGAAGTTGTGACAATATACTTTGAAAGCTATTGCTATTTCATCATAACGGTGTCAAAATTAAGACCACATCTGATTACATTTTACATATTTTTCTAGTTTGAATTTTGTTTCTTGTTCCTTTAACAAATATTCCAAATTACATACCTGGCTTAAGAGGCTAAGAAGAGATCATTACCTTCCTATCCTCAGCTATATCACAAAATCTTTTCTCCTTAACATTTAGAGGAAGTATGTGGGAAGTAATGGAGTAGATACCTCAGCCTTAATCCTTTATATATCTTTTTCATTCATTATTCTCCTGAAAATAAATGTCCTTGGAAATATATATGTCTTTGCTCAATCCTTGCTATTAGGGCTTTTTACTAAAGAGCAGTCTAGCTACCTCAAAGAATAATTATAACTCTGAACAAGAATTATGTCATTTTTTCTCTGGTGATTGATATATTATGCATCATTCTTGTTTAGAACTGTAAACAAAGTTTTATATTTCATTGTAAATAATGAGACAAGAAGTGGTAATTTTATAAGTGGCATTTAATACCATGACAATGACTCTACTTAATATTTAAGATTTGTATTAGATTAGAAAACAAGCAAAAGGGAAATGTTTTTAGTATTAAGGATCAGAAGGCAAAGAAATGTCTGTGGTAAATCTATCCAAATACAGAGAACCAGTAGATTCTTCAATGTCTGATTCAGCAAATTCACACTTGCAAAGAAGAGATTTAATAGGGATGTGATCTTAAATATGTACCTTGCTACTCTTTGGTGAATAAATTTCCTTGTTAACTGCTTAAAGTTTAGAAATATTTTTGTAACTCTAATAGCCCTTGTTATTTTTCATACTTTCTTTGGCATTCATATCTTTAAAAGTGCTTGCAGAGAGAAATATTTTGATTTTATTTTTAATTTTGGTATATATAATAGAGTTACTATTAAGAATTGAAAGAAGTGTTCCATTCATCTTCGCCTTATAATAAAAACAGTTCGTTATTTACTTAAGCTGATCTAAATTTCAATGTATAGTGAGACTGAATCTTGAAGATAAATGAAAAATGAAAAAATAATTGTAAGTTAAATTTGGTTTCAGAACAAATGCTTTTCCATTTCTTAAATAAGCATTTTGATTTTATTTACATTTTAGGGTAAGAGGTGTTAGAAAGCCCTCTGCTTCTTGTGTTGCACACATTGAGCAGGAAGCCCACATTTTTTAAAAGAATTCCAAAATTAATTTTGAAAATTCAAATAAAACAAAACAAAATGATTTTAAAATTTAAATAAAAATATGTATAGCATTAATACCCCCAGAGCGTTCATTACGCCACTGATTGTTCATGACATTATATTAAGCTTTGAACATAGGAAATGTCTTGTTACAATGACATCTGTTATAATGGGAGTCCTCAAATGACAGGAAATATACTATCTACTTTTAGAATTTCTCTACAGTCTGAAGTAACATTGGCAATAGGCCATAATCATAAATAAACAAGAAAGGTTATACCAAATATATATAAAAGGTGATCAGAAACTCCTTTCCCAATTATAAGAAACCTATGGTTATTTTAATTTAATTCATTTTAAGTCATATTTCTTGTAGTATAATTTAAATATGGTAAAAATCACTTTTTAAAAACATATAGATCATTGAATTTTACCAAATGAATATGTTAGTGAAACCACATCACAATTGAAGTATATTTTCTTCACCCCAAATGTTCCCTGAACTTTGTAATACAAAGCCCTTGAAAATCACTGATCTGATTTCTTTCTCTATGGTTTTGTCTTTTCCCAAATGTCATATAAATGCCATCATAAAACATGTAGTCTTATAAATCTGGCTTCTTACACTAAGAGAAATGCTTTAATGATCCATTCGTACTGTTGTGTACATCAGCAGTTCATTCATTTTGAAAACTGAGAACTATTCCATTGTATAGAGGTACTACAATTTATCTATTTACATGTTGGAGGACACTTGGGTTGTTTTCAGTTTGGAGTGTTTATGAATAAAATTTCCATAATTATTTGTGTAGGGGGTCTTTATGTAGACATATCTTTTCATTTCTCTTGAGTAAATACTTAGAAGTGGGATTGTTGGTTCGTATGATCACTGTATAGTTATTTTTATAAGGAACTGCTAAATTGTTTTCTAAGGTTCTGAATCGTACAGCACTCCCCCAAAAACGTAGGAGAGTTCTGTTGCTCTGCAGCCTCATCAGGATTTGGAATTGTCAGTATTTCTAAATTCAAGCTTTCTAGCAGGTGTGTAGATGTACCTCATTATAAATTTAATTTGCATTTCCTTCCTAATGATTCTCAGACTCTTTTCATGAGTTTATTTGCTATCCATATCTGCTCTTTTGTTCACATCTTCAGTCTTATAATTTAATGATATGTTTTTCTTATTGTTGAATTACAGGAGTTTTTCCCATAGTTTGAATGCAAGTTTTTATCAGATATGTGTATTGCAAGTATTTTTTGCCAACCTATGTCTTACATTTTTATTTTTTCACAGTGCTTTTGAAGAGCAGACATGTTTAATTTTTTTTATTTCAGAATATTATGAGGGTACAAATGTTTAGGTTACATATATTGCCTTTGCCCCACCAGAGTCAGAGCTTCAAGAATGTCCATCACACAGTGTGCACTGCATCCAACATGTGAATATACCCATCTCCTCCTCCCCATCCCACCTGTCTGACACCCGATGAATGTTACTACTATATGTGTACGTAAGTGTTGATCAGTTAATACCGATTTGATGGTGAGTACATGCGGTGCTTATTTTTCCGTTCTTCTCATACTTCACTTAGCAGAATAGGCTCCAGCTCTACCCAGGATAATGCAAGAGGTATTAGTTCACCATTATTTTTTTGTGGCTGAGTAGTACTCCATGGTATACCTATACTACATTTTAGACATGTTTAATTTTGATGAAGTTTAATTTATCAATTTTTCTCTATACAGTTTTTTTTTTGTTGTTGTTTTAAGAAATCTTTATCTAATCCAAGGTTTTCTTTTATGTTCTTACTAAAATTGCAATGGTTTTTCAATCTTTAGATCTGTTTCTTTCAAGGAAATTTTGTATACCTTGTGAATTAAGGGTAAAATTTCATTTAATTTTCATATAGAAGTTCAATTATTACAGCATCCTTTGTTCAAAAGACTATTTCTGCCCTCTTGAATTATTTTGGCACCATTGCCAAAAAATAAATTGAAGTATACCCTAACTTGGTGTTGATTATAGTCACTTTATTGTGCTATCAAATGTTATTACTTCTGTCTATCTAACTATATATTTTTGCACCCATTAACCGTCTCCACCTGATATATGTAGGTAAATTTCCGGACTCTGTATTGTTTCATTTATGTTTTTGTCTTTTTTTTCTTGAAAACACCTCTTTGAATTATCCTAGCTTTTATTTTTCTGAAAATGACATTAATAGGAAGTCATAAAAATCCAATAGCCTGTATCCTCCAATTTATTTCTTTTTTTCAAAATCATTTGATTGTTGTAGTGCTTTTCCAAATAAATTTTATAGTTAAGTGGTCAATTTAGATCAAAAAGAAAAAAAATGCTGGATTTTGATTGAAATTACATTGATTATATAGATTATTTCGGAGAGAATTTGATATCTTAACATATTTTTTGCTTTCAATTCCCAAATTTAATATTCACTTGAATTTTCTTTAATTTTTCTTTACAATTTTATTAATATAATCTTAGGCTTAATTTTACTAGTGTCTGAATAATATGATGTTTAATAAGTAAAGGAAAATTTACTTACCTGTTTTAATTTAGGAAGTATTTCTTCACACTAATTAGAATGTCATTTTTTACAAAACATTGCTTATCTCTGTCCTGAAGGGCATTACTCACCTATGGTTCCTCCACACAGTGACATACTATGTATTTCTAAAAAAGAATAATGAATATGTCAATATACTGTCATGAAGTGATCTTGCACATATATTATTAAATGAAATAAGCAAGGTCAAAAATGTGTGCAATAGTGTGCTATGATTTCCTCAATAAAAGTAGAAGTATAAGTCTATGTATCTGCCCATATTAAAACATGAAAAAAAAAAAAACCAAAGTCTCCACTTAATGATCTTCTGGGGGGAAAGGGAGGATTAGGATTTTTATTTTTTTTATTTTTCTATTTTTTCGAGACAGAGTCTGACTCTGTTGCCCAGGCTAGAGTGCCACGGCATCCGTCTAGCTCATAGCAACCTCAAACTCCTAGGCTCAAGCAATCCTTCTGCCTCAGCCTCCTGAGTAGCTGGGACTACAGGCATGCACCACCATGCCCAGCTAATTTTTTCTAAATATTTTTAGTTGTCCAGCTAATTTTTTTCTACTTTTAATAGAGACGGGGTCTCGCTCTTGCTCAGGCTGGTCTTGAACTTCTGAGCTCAAATGATCCTCCCGCCTTGGCCTCCCAGGGAGGATTAGGATTAAGGCGACAGTGATGGAAGCTAAATATCCTTAAATATAATTTATTTTGAAGGTTTACTTTTTAATCATGTAAAAATATTTTACATAATGATAAAATATTTAAAACCAACCTCTAAAAATCAAAAGTAAAAAGATTGATATACTTTGTTAGATGCATAACACATCTAACATACCTGTGTGGTTAGATGTACCAAACAGAAACTATTTCGAGCAAATTTAAAATATGGTAATTTTACTGTATGTCTTTAGTTGAATATAGCTCAAGGAAAAAAAAACTGAAAAAAGAATTAAACTTGTTTTAGTAATCATATTGTTGGTGGAGGTGTTGATATTGCTATTGAGTACAGATTGTGTGTACTATGAGATAAAGCAAATAATAATTATTTTGGTGTCGTTGATAATGGGATTCTTTTTATTTGTGATAAAAAATAAACTGAATAAGATGAATAAGATACATATGTTAAAAGTAAAGGTCTGTATCTTCAATATAGTCAGAGTGTGTATTAAGGATGATTTTATTTTAAAATATATGTGTATACACATGCACACATGTGTATGCATGCAAACATATATACAAATTTCCAGCTCTACATAAATGACGAGACTTAGAAACAAAGACCAGTCTCATAGAATGAACATCCCTAGATCCAAACGTATTGTTTACACACATGTTTTCTATCAAAAGAAATCAAAATCAATTATTCCATGTTTGGAGAAAGAAATAAAGAAAGTGAGCCAGAAAGATCCTGATACACCAAGTAGTAAAGATGCTTTCAAAGACTACTGAAGACATATGTAGTAGCCTACCTCTAGAACAGCCACCAGTGACCCTCATCTTCTGGTATTCATGGGCTTGTATAGTTCCCTCTACATTGGAAAGTGAGGACCTATGTAACCAATAGAATATTTGTAAATAACTGTGTGTGTGTCTTGATGTTAAGTCACAAAATACATTGTTTTTTGTGCCTTGTTTTTAGTGAAATGACTTTCTCTGGGGAAGCCATCTGCCATGTCATAAGAACATTAAAACAGCCTCTGTAGAGGTCCATGTGGCAAGAAACTGAGGTGTCCTGTCAACAGGCATAACAAGCTTGACAACCATGTAAGCAAAACAACTCAAAAGTGGATCCTTCATTTTCTTCAAGTCTTCAGGTGACTGTAGCTCAAACAAACATCTTGACTGAAACTTCATAACAGATCTTGATCCAGAGCCACCCAGTTGAGCTGCTCCAGAATTTCTCATGCACAGAAATTTTGCGAAATGGTGAAGGTTTTTGTTGTTTAAAGATACTAAGTTTTAGGCCGGACGTGGTGGCTCACACCTGTAATCCTAGCTCTCTGGGAGGCTGAGGCAGGAGGATTGTTTGAGCTCAGGAGTTTGAAACCAGCCTGAGCAAGAGAGAGACCCCGTTTCTACTAAAAATAGAAAGAAATTAATTGGACAACTAAAAAAATATATAGAAAAAATTAGTCGGGCATGGTGGCACATGCCTGTAGTCCCAGCTATTCGGGAGGCTGAGGCAGGAGGATTGCTTGAGCCCAGGAGTTTGAGGTTGCTGTGAGCTGGGATGACGCCACGGCACTCTAGCCCAGGCAACGCGATGAGACTCTGTCTCAAAAAAGAAAAAAAGATACTAAGTTTTGGAGCAGTTATCAATACAGTAAAAGATAGTAGGATAGGTCAAGAGGACTAAGAAACCAAATTGAATTGGCTTTCACTATTCAAAGATAGGATAATTTGAGCTGCAATAAGAAAAATAACTGTAATGAGTTGAATCACTTCAAATATGTTTAAATCCATATGGTAGTGATACTAAAAAAAATTCAAAGCTTTTATTTTTTTTCTTTTGGAAAATGCTAGATAACCATTTCATCATATTGAAAACTTGTAAATATAGGGGAAAACTCAAGTATTCATCCTAACTTTCTACATTAGCTACACATCAGGTAAGCAAATGTTTGATGATGGGGAGTATTATTAATATTATAGATTTCTCTGTATTTTTCCACATGTTGGAAAATCTCTAGAGGACAAACTACTTAGTCATAAGATGATAATTATTTTAATTTATGAATTCTGTCTGAAATATATTAATATAATAACTTCATAGGACTTTAGCTTCCAGGAAAATGGACTGGACAGAATTTTCCCCATTCTTCCCACTAAGTACAACTAAAAAAAAGAGGCTTTATACATGAAACAGACATAAGAAAGCTCTGAAAGATAAAGAGAAGAAAGTAGATAGGAAAGGGAAATTGAGACTAAAGAATGACATAGTGGTGGCCTAATTGGATTTTTTGCATTTTGCTTCTTACATATTGGACATGGAGATATGGAAATGACAAAGCTGGCTGCACAGAAATGCCAATGAGTAAAGGAAAGGAAAAAAATCCCACAAAAAAAAATTCTTTCTCTAGCCAAAAGAACAGAAAAGGGGAGGCCTAGCAAGACAGAAAACTTTCAGACAATAACTGAATAACAACTCCACTTCAACCAAATAACATAGGAAAAACCATTGCCCAATCCCCACACATATCAGCAGAGGTGGAGTAGGAAATCTATACTTCCAACTTCAGAGGGCTGTTATCAGGCAATCCAATCCCCCTGCTAGAGTGATATGAGAGAAGGCTGAGTAGAAGGCTGGGATTTTTATCCACATTGGGTGGAAATAAGGACCTTTAGTGTTAGTAAAAACCGCATGGGGAACGTGGGTGTCCAGCCTCAACTGGTAGTAATGAGATTCCTTTGCTTTTCTTCAGTTGGATGGTGTCAGATGAATACTAGCAGAGGGTCAGGACTTTTACCTTGATACATGGTAATGAGGCCACCTTCCCCTGTGGTGTTCATGAGGGCAAACAGAGAGCAGTAATGAGACACTTCTGTACTTTCTAGTTAGAAAAGGATCAGTGGAGACCTAGTGGTAAGCCAGAACTACCACTTCCATCTATCATTAATGAATAAATTTCACTCAGTTGTCAACTGAGGTCAAGTTGAGACACAAACTTCTATCTCCAGCTGGCAGTACCAAGGCAGTTCCCCATTCCCTGCCTAGCAGTGTCAGGGAAAGCCAGCTAAAACACAAGTTTTAAATAATATTCAGAATCTCATAACATAACACCTAAGTGTGTAGCTGTCAATTGAAAATCACTCATCATATCAAAATCAGAAAGATCCCAAATTGAATAATAAAAGGTAATAAACAGATGTCAACAAGATGACAGAGATGTCAGAATTATTTGACAAAGATTTTAAAGCAGTTATCATAAAAATGTTCCGTGAGTAAATGTAAACTTGAGTGAATAAAATAAAAAGTAGAATCTCAGCAAATAAATAGAAAGTCTCAGCAAAAAGAAGATATAAATAAAAAGTAAATGGATATTTTAGCACTTAAAAATACTGAAAAAAACACAATACAATACAAATACAGTAACAGAAAAAGTGCCCAAAGAAATCATGGTTGAAGTTACCCAAATTTGAAAAAAGACTTAATTCTACAAATTCAGGAAGTTTAGAAAACACAAAAGAAGAAAAACCCAAAGAAGTCCACCAAGAGGCATCTTAGTCAAACTTCTGAAAACTAAAGATAAAGAAACAATCTTAAAAAGAACTACATAAAAATGACATTGTACTTATAGGGGAAATGCAATGCAAATTACAATGACTTTCTCATCAGAAGCCACAAAGTCCTGCAGGGAGTGGCACAACATTTTTTGAGTTCTGAAAGAAAATGACTTTCAAACCTGGATCCTATAGGTAGCAAAAATATCCTTCAAGAAAGAAGTAGAAATCAAAATATTCTAAGACAAAGGAAAACTGGGAGAGTATGCCACCAGTAGGTATACCCTAGAAGAATGGCTAAAGGAAGTTTTTTGTACAAAAAAAAATAATAGAAAGAAAAATATTGGAATGTCAGGAAGACAGAAAGAACAGAAGGAAGAGTGAAAACACAGGTAAAATAAATTTTTTTTGTTCTCTTGAGTGTTCTATATTATGTTTGATAATTGAAGCAAAAATTATAATAATGTCAAGAGTGGACTGAACTATTTTTAGAGAAAATATGTGAAATAATTATAAATAAGAGGGGACAAAGGGACATAAATATAAGTAAACGTTTTATACTTGACATGAAGTAGTAAAATGCCAACATCTGTAGAATGTGATAGGAAAATATATATAATATCATACATAGAACCACCAAAAAGCTATACAAAAAGATATACTCAAATGCACTATAGATAAAGCAATATGGGATTCTAACAAATTTAAAGAAATCCACAGAAAAGCAGACAAAGGAAAACAAGAAACTAAAAAAAGAATAGAAAACAAAAAATAAAATGATAGTCCTGAGACCCAACATATCACTAACTAAATTAAATGTAAATGGTTTAAATATACCACTTAAAAGATAGAGATTGACTGAATGGATTTAAAACACGACCCAAAAATATGCTGTCTACACGAAACTTATTTCAGATATAAAATTATAGGTAGGCCAAAAGTAAAAGGATGGTAATACATATATCATGCAAGCATTAATCAAATGAAAGCAGGGGTGGTTATATTAATATCAGATAAAAAAGTCTTCAAACTGAACAAAATTTCAAGAGACAGAATTATACGTCATGATAAAATAGTCAAACCTCTAAAACACAACAATTCTATGCATGCACCAAATAACAGAGCTATAAAATACATGAAGCAGAAATTATAGAACTGAAAAAAGAAATACAAAAATCCACAAATGTAGTTATAAAATTGAAAACCTCATTCTCAACAAGTAATAATGCAACTAGACAGAAAATCAGCAACCTCAACAAGCCCAGAGCAAAACTGCTAGATATTATTATGTTAGGAGTTAGAGCTTATTATGCAAGTAGTGAAAACAGTTATTCAAGTTTGAATAATACAGTGAAATACAAAGAAAGAGAGAATTTACATTGTCTAAAGATCTAAGAAAAAATTCAAGTCAAAATGGGGTAACATCAAGATAGTTTCTGCGAACAGCATATGATTAGATCACTTCAGATGAACTATTATAACAAAAAAATTATCTGTGCATTATTATCTCAAGTTGGCAATGTATCACACATTTTCAGCCCACATTTTGGGGAACATATTTCATGAATTTAGTCACAGTGCCAACTGATTGTCAGCTCCCCAGTTTACATTGGCTCTTTTCATTCCTCCTAGAGATGTCTACCTGTAGCTGTAGGGCTGATGTTCTGCTTTGTTCCAAGTTACAGAGGAGGCATTTTCTGAAAGCCAAGTAATTTTGACAGGGACGGATTTATTGTAGATCATCAAATTCCAGTGAAGACTGAAAGATACCACAAAGAAGCTCCCAAACTTCTAAAAAAATGTCATCCAGGCAAAGCCTTTGATTCTTCAATTGCAGTAGATAATTTTTTGACAAACAATCCAGAATTTATATTATTCTTTACTTTGGTTGGATATAGCTCTCTTAGTGAATGGATTTTATAGAATTTATTTAGATAATCCTAGAAAATACATTTTAAATATGTAAGGTGCCTTTATTTCATTGTGTTTCAAAAAATAATTTCAGGGACTAGAGAATGAAGTGCGGCTCATGAAGTTGTAAGCAAGTTCCGCTAGCACAGGAACGGAATCCTGACTCCACCCACTCTTTTCCGGCATATGATAATGACAAGCTATTACCTTTTTAATCTTCCTTTTAGTTATCTGTAAAAGACAAAAGAAAACCTGCCTTGAAGTATTTTTGTGATAATTAGTGATAACGTCATACATGCTGTCAGGCAATCACAAGGTTGAAACATTTCTCCCACTTACCTACCTCTTGAGTCCCTCTGCTCTTATCCCACAAGTTTCTCTATAACTAATCAACTTATCATCCCTTGCTCAGACACCCAGTTGCTGTCTCACTGACTCCTAGCATTTGAATCCTTCTGTTCATCACTTCTGTCTGGGAGATCCATCAAGCAAGTCACATTATACGATGTCCTTGTTCAAAACTCTTCAATAGTTCCCATTACCTGAAAGACAAATTTTTATGTTTACTGCATGACACGTAGGGCCTTTGACATCTGGCTCCCTTCCCACCACCGCCGTCCCCAATTCTATACTACAGAAATATTTAATTATTTGCGAGCTCCAAAGCACAATTCACACTTGAAGCATCATCTTTGCACCTGCTCATTTCTCTGAAATACTCATTTGACTTATTTATCAAAAAAATTTTACTCTTCTTTCAAGTTTTAGATAAATGTTGTGTCTTCTATGACATTCTACATGGCTCTTACAAATCAACTGACTATCTTCTTCAACTGTTTTCCCATATTACCTTGTAATTATGCACACTATTATTAGTGCCTTTATAATTTTAAATTTGTATGCCTATCTTCCTACTAAGCTATGTATTTCTCGGAGGTGGAATTAATTATTGCCATCACTGTGTTCCCAGGCTCCAGCATAGTTGTAGCACATGTCAGGAGCTCCATAAGTGTTTGTTGAATACATGAGCACATGAGGGCACTGGGCTATCATTCACATCATAATTGGATACTCTACTGTTTAGTTCATTTCCAATCAATCCATCTGATTGTTTTCAACATGCAGGGATCTCAGGGAAAAAGCCAAATACACTACCTTGTTTTTTCCTATAAGCAGACACCCTCTAGCTCCCACACCGTTAGTATGAAGAACGCACAAAGAGTTAAGGTGGAAAGGGAACCAGGGTTACAGTTATTGACTAAACCATATCACTGTGCTAGAAAAACATTAATATTATCTAATGTTTATTATCATTTGATATTTTCTAATACATAAGTTTTTAAAGTGCTTAATATTAGCTACTGTTCTGTATCCATAGAAAATTCCTTAAAAAATTTACATAAGTTAATACACTGACTCTATAGATGTTGCAATTATCTTCACTTTATACATGAAAAAACTGAGACAGAGAGGTTACATAGCTTGCCTAAGGTCAGACAGAAATCAACTAAAGGAGCAGGGATTCATACCCAAGCAGTGTAGCTTTAGAGATCTATGTTCTCAAGCACCACATTTTGTCACTTTATACTTGACTGAAGTGTCACAAGATTTTGACTCAGCCTGTTTCTAGGCTTGTCTATGAACAGTTGGTGAGTCCACCAGGAGTTATTTGCAAGAAGGATTTTTTTTGAAGCGGAAAAAAAAAATAGGGAAAAGATTTCTGTGCAGGTGCCTGGGAGAGTTAAGGAAGATCACAGAAGATAGCATGCTGCCTGTCTTGGGTAATAGTTCCCCAGCAGGGGCAATGAACTTGTACTCAAGTCTTACGGAGCAAAGAACTCTAAGCTGAAGTAAAAAGCTGTTTTTGCAAGAGAATCTCAGAGGCAGAAGGCATAAACAGCCTTCAGAACTACAGATGACAAATCAGGAGGAAGTTAGCATTTATGTCACTTCTGCACAGAGCACAGCATGGATTTGGCCTATCAGTACTTTAGGACTGTGCTTCTAAAACTTCAGTGTACATAGGAAACACTCAGGGAGTTGCTGACATGCAGATTCTGATTCAGCAGGTCTAGAATGGGCCTGATACCCTACATTTCTCAAAAGCTGCCAAAATGTTAATGCATCTGAACCATAGATACACTGTAAAAGTTGGAAAGCCTTCAGGGAAAATGAAGTAACTTTGTGGGCTCCAGCCAACAAGGGAGGTAGAACGAAACAACAACCAACCAAACATAAAAACATGGTAGGACCATTTGCAGAAGAGCATGGAAATAACTGGGAACTCCAGATTATCTGGTTGAGGCTTTGAGGTGATCTACATTTCTTCTGTTATTCAAAAGCAGTAGGAGATACTCCTTAAAACGTAACCAAGATTCGGATGGTTTATGTTTTCACAGCAATTTTGGACTACCAACATATCAACACCAGTGGCTGCTGCTACCCTCATTCTAACTTGAATCTTTCCTCCAAGGGATACTTGCTCTTTGCTTTAGCACACTCATCCAGAAGAACAACTGAGTCACTCTTCCTCATTTTTTCCCAAAACCACTTACCAAAAACCATTCCATCTAAAATTTTTAATGCACAGCAAATTTTAGTAAAGCTTTTGGGTGGTGAAGGATGTTTACACAGCAGAAAAGAAAACACGTACCATTATTCTTGAAATTTCTTTAGCCTGGTAATTTTTATCTAGCCACCTTTCCTCACAGAACTCAGCCTCATCTTTCTTGTCACATGGCTACTTCCCTTCTCCCATTCCATTTCTCCCTGTTTGCACCAAATCCCATGCTTTTAATGTTTTATGAACAACAGTAGGGTTCTTACTTTGTTTCACACAGACCAAGGCCTCAAAGCACCAGACTTCCCTTCCTAGGCAGTCTATCAAGGTACCCTTCTCAAAATTAAAAATAAGTAAATTTTTAAAAAATTATATTTTATGGAGCCTCAGGTGGCAACAGTTAAAAATTTTCACCTAACCACCCATAAATACATATTCTATATTTATTATCAAAAGTATACACAGTACTATGCATGCCATTAAGGTTTACAAAGACGAATTCTACCTTCCCTAATTATTTGCATAGCAATTCTCTCTCACAAAGTCTTTAAAATCAGTTTAATTAGTTTGTGTGTGTGTTTAAATTTATTGACCTTAGCCAACATTGTAAATTAAAAAAATTATTATTTTTTTAACACGTATGCTCAGACATATTTAATTTAACATGAATGAATAAATGTGACCAGATACTCAGTTGTTTTATTTTAGGACAGTATTTTTCTTTTTCTTTTTTGGTTGGTGCCTCCTCATTTCTCTTCTTCTTTAAACCCTATATTTTGAGCACCTATTCCAATTCTACTTGTAAAGAAACAAGTGAATATGTTCCTCTATAATTCTTTGTATTAATGGAAACCTAAATGGGGGCATGTGTCTATCACACACATGTGCACATGCACATGAGCAGAAGAAAGGAGGTTGATGATTTTCTGTGACTTAGCTTTCCTCATTCAACAACATATCATAAGAATTCCTGTCCATAATCTCATGTAGCTATAATTAATTCTTTTTAATGGCTGCTCCCTTTGACTGAGTAAAATTTATAAAGAAATGGAAAAATAGGCCCCTCTATCAAATGTCTTTTCTCTCAAAACAGTGAATTAATTCCCAGATAATCAGCAAGAGTGTAACCAAAATTATATTCGGCTACTTGCGGGCCAAAAAGCCAGACACAGAAAGCGAGGGTTAGTTCGAGGAAAGCAGCCTTTATTCAAGTGCCAGCAGCTTGAGAAGACGGCACATCTGAAAGAACCATCTCAATTTCTTAGGCTGGCGACACGGGTCCTAAGGAGGAGAGTGGTACGGAAAATTACATGCAGGAGTGATGCAGGGCGTAGGTCTGCTCATCATCTTCTGATGGCTATCCTGAGTAATGGGCCTCTGGAGGTCTGGTTGGCGGCACCTTGGTAGGGGTCAAGTTATAGATTAACTGTGTGTTAATTTCTTATTGGAGATAATTGCAACTGCCCTCTCTGCTTCTTGGATTACTTCAAGATTAGCCTTTAGAATTCTCAGACAGGTAATTAGTTATATTAATATATGTAGCAAGGAACAAAGTGACAGAGAGGTTATTTTCTAAAATAAGCTTACAAACTGGCTGTACCAATTATAACAGCAATCAATAAAACTAGATCTTTTATAAATCTAAAAATATTTTATAAAAGTAAACATCCAAATCACTAAGATAACTACAGAATCACATCTTAGGAGATATTTTTTGGTGTAACAACCAAAAATTAAAGTTGTTTGTTCTTTCGTATTCTTTTATGAGATGGTCAGTTAGTGGTGGCCACAAGTGAAGACACAGGAGAGGCCCAGAAAAACAAAATTGCTAATACTCACAGGTCCCACCGGCATGGCATACCACTCAGGCTCATGTGGAAAAGACACCAGGTTGGTCAGGAATCAGAAGACAGGAGAGAAGGGAAGATTTAGTCCACTGCCTTTATTGGTGTTTCCTTGGAAAGGCAAGGCATCTATGAATGGCTAGTTTGAGTGATTGAGAAGGGCTTTCAGCTACAGGGATGGTCCCTAGTTGCCTCACACCTGGGATGATGACAGTATGGAATGTTGCCTCCTGGGTGTATGAGCCAGATGGAGGCGGTGTGGCTCCTGATTGGTTAGTTTGCACATTAAAGACATGCTCCCAGCTGAGCCATTTGCTATCTCTGAGAATTAGCTAACCCTAAAAGGGGCAGTTTCTTCACAGCCAGGAAAGTTTTTTTAAGATGTCAAAATGTCATAATGCACAGAAAATTTTAAAATATTTACAAGACATTGGTTATTGTTAAGTTAACATGTAGAAGGCAATTGTGATTTCTTTTGAACAGAGGCACTGATTTAGAGATAAAATTATTCACAACTATATTGTGAAGCCCTGCATTTATATTTTTCTCTTTTTATTATTGATGTAATGAGGTGAGACAGTAGTTTTTTTCCTTTTGCTAAACAAAGATGGTAAATACTCTTTCCTTAAAATTACAACTTTGCAATATCATCATGAGCCAGGGGCATTGTGAGTTGAATGCAGTATGCGGTGCCACACCGATTCCTCTGCCTGTGGGTGAAGGGGGTGGGGGGTCCCCTTGGCCCTCTGAGAGTTTGCTGAAAAATCATCTCACAAAAAGCAGATTAATAGGAGAAAAAGCATATATATTTATTTAATGTGTACATATGGGAGCCTTCAGAATGAAGATCCAAAGATATAGGGGAAATTGTCCATTTTTATTCTTAGGTTCAACAAAATATAGACAATCATGTAGAAATATGATTGGACAAAAAGATTATGATCTAATGCTAACAGAATAAGTGTGGAAACTCAGCAAGGCCTGTCTGTTTAGATTCTTCTTGGCCTCTCTGAGCATGCATTCTTTCCTTCTGAATATGGGACAAGATCTTCTCTGGAATGGGGGTCTTATGAACTGTGTTTAAACGAGGTAGATCAGATAATTTCTTTATGGACAGTTTTTAAACAGGGCAAAGGGTAAGTTCAAATTTTTTTTTCAGGTTTTATGGCTGGCTTTAGGGGAACGGGGGTTCTGGTTTCTGTGACATACCTTGGAGAAGAGAGATTCTAGCTTCTATGGCTGGCCTCAGGGGAGAATGGGACTAAGAGACAGGAGGACAAGAGAAGGACAGAGAAAAACTTTTGCTTCTGAGGTCATTTCTGAAGCATTCAATTTGGGCTATTGGTTTCTGAGCCCCAAGACTAGCTATTTTTAATTGGTCAGTAGGCACAGCATCAATTAACCTCTCTGACCTAAATGGAAAAGGAGTACAGGTTACATTCAACCGCTAGAACGATGCAGAAGACTATGCCAAATGTCAGGCATTAAGCATAGCACTCTGCCAGCAGAAATAAAGAAGATATATAAGAAAAGAAAACACATCATAATTGCCATAGTAAATCATAATTACCACAAATGCTTGTACAAGACTGTTTAAAATATGGTCATCTAATATTTCTACCCCCTCTCACAGCAGTAACATTATTAGGAGAGCAATACAGATATTCACATTAGACAGCAAAAGATTCATCAGATTTTATATTTCAGTGCTTATCTCTGAACACTTCTGATACCAGACAACTGGACTTTTGCACAGAGCATCTCAGAATGTGCTATGTGCTGGGATGCTGGAGAGTAAACTGTTGCTACAGATGTCTTTATCTGGAATCTCTTGTTCCAGGTCCCAGCTCGGCCCTTGATCTTTCTTTTCATAGTATGAAAAAATGCTAACAGTGATATCTTTGCCTCTGAGGATAGATGAGATATGCCATTCGTTTCATTCGTTTGCTGTGTATCTCGAGTTTCTTGCCAATAGCTGCTCCATAGTACTGAGACCTTAAACTATGGAAGAATCTTGCCCTTTAAAAATAACTAGACTCCAAATAATTATAGTCTTGAGACAATAGGAGGAATGAGGGAATGAGAAATTTAGAAGAGATGTGGTGGAAGTGAGGCATAGGTGAAGGTAATTGACATGTACGAAATGAAGTGACATAACGTATAAGAAATGGAAGATTAAAAAATAGTAAAACCATTAAAATGTATGGGCTACTGTGGAGGAAAGATTCTCCAAGACCTTGTGGCTATTGATTTGTCTTCTTGACTCAATTAATCTCAGCTATCACCTGAAATCTGTACTTCTGACCTAAAACTCTTGAACTCTTTTTCCACAAATGCTGAGATCTGTAGGTTTATTACCTAATAAGATTAGGAAATATTCCAATTATTGTTTTCGTTGCTCTCACATTATTATTGGTTGCAATACACACACACACACACACACACAGAAAAATAGGAGAATTTTTTATAAAATTATGTTGCTTTTAAAATATATATATTTGTGTGATAATTATTAATTTAGAAAATTTTGTAGAAAAAAATTATGTTGCAAAAATAAAAGAACATGAGGCTGATAAAGCTATTTAATCACACCAAATTTACATCTCATCTTTGTCATTTATCCAAAGCAATATGGTAAAATACTTTTGTAACTGTTTTTTTATTTTCAGTTCTGCTTATGCATCTAATATACTTTCTTCTGCTGTATTTCCATTTCTAAAAGAGTGTGCATTTATCTCATTTTATTGATATTGTGGTATGCCATATGATTGATTTGTTGATTTGAGAACTTTTTTTCTTTCATACAGTATACAGTATTGTATTCACTGCTTAAAAAATGCTTATATTTTTTCTTCAAGGTGTAGACAAACATGAACTTGCAAAGTCTAAATTTTTACTTGATTTTATAATTCTTATTAATTCATTGTTCTAGTTTAATAAGAGTTTATTTGAATCTTAGCATTCTTTTAATTTACATTTTTTCCAATACTGGTAAGATTATATATGTTCATGTGATGATACTATCGATCTGCTTTGTGTAAAATTAGTCACCTACTCTGATGAGTTGCTAACTTTAAAGCTACAATAATCTAGACAGTCTGATCAAGGCATACAAATGGATATATAGATCAATAGAATAGATTTTATAATCCAAACTAAACTCATACATTGGCAGTATATTGATTTTTCACGAAGATGCTAGGGCAATTCAATGAGGAAAAGATGGACTTCTCAAAAAATGGTTCTGAGACAATTATGAACATGCAGATCTTTATCCTTACCTCACAACATACACAAAATTAGCTTAACTAGATGATAACTCTCAACGAAAGAGCTACAATTATGAAACTTTTATAATAAAACATAAAAAGAATTTTCATGACTTCAAGTTCAAGATTTCTAAGATATGACACTAAAACCATGATCAATGATAAACTGGACTTTATAAAAATTAAAAACTTTCCAAAGAAACCGGTAAGAAAATGAAAAGCAAATCATCTACTGGGGGGAAAATATTTGCAGTTCAGATATAAAAAATATTTGTTTCTTAACTATGCAAAGAAAAATTTAGCACAATAAAAATGAGAAGAAATAAAATTGATATTTCATCAAAAAATACATGATTGGTCACTAAATACATATAAATATTCTCAATATCATTAGTACTTAGGAAAATGCACATTAAACCATAGTAACATACCATTCTACACCTCCTACAAGGCAATAACCAAACAGGCAATAAAAAGAGTAGTGAGGATGTGGAGAAATTGTTGGTAGGAATGTCAAATGATGGAACCAGTTTTTGAAAAGTTGTTTGGTAATTCTCAAAATGTTAAACATAAATTTACATAGAAATCAGAAAATCTACTTCTGGGATTCTGTCCAAAAGAAATGAAAACACAGGACCACAAAAAGACTTATATGAGAATGTTTACAGCAGAATTATTCATAATAGTCAAAAGTGGAAACAACCAAAATGTCCATCAACAGATTACTGAATAGACACAATGTGAAATATTCATATGATGGAATACTATTGATCAAAAAAGGAAGAAACTGCTGACTCATCGTGCTACACCACGGATGACCCTCAAAAGCATTATGCTAACTGAAAGAAGGCAGACACAAGAGACTGCATAATTTATGATTCAACGTATATGAAATGTCCAGAAAATGGCAAATCTGTATAGACACAAAGGAAATTAGAGGTTCACTGCAGCTGGGGGCAGGAAAAAGTACTGACTGCAAATGGACATGAAAGATCTTTTGGGGTTAATATAAATGTTCTAAAATTGGATGAGGTGATTGTCACACAATTTTGTATATTTACTGAAAGTCCTTGAAATGAACTTTTAAAATGAGTGAATTTTATGTGTATAAATTATACCTCAACAAAACCATCAGAAAACAAATTTTATGTGTAACACAAAACATTATTATTGAATTCAGCACAGAAACACCAACTGTGTTGTGTAATGTCATGACCTTGTGATTGTTTCATAATCATGATTGTGCATTATTTAAATCAATTGTGAATGATCTCTCTATATCTATGAGGTTTGTACGTGAACATGACTCCATTCTCCAACAAATTCATGCCTAGTTAAACCTTCGTTTTCTATCCAAGTTTACTGTTACTAGCTTAAGATTTATTTCCATTCAAAAATATGTTTTAGTTGCCTGCTGAGTGGGACGAGAAGATGGGAAGAGAAGTCGAAAGTTGCAAGATGGGCTCTAGTCAATTCACCGAGGACTGTGCTACCACAGGAGAGAACTTAAATGAATGTATTAGTTTGTCTATAAAGAATTTTAATTACCAGAGTTATTCTTCCATTGGACATTAGTTTTATGTATCCTTTAATTCTTTATGTATCCTTTAATATATCATCAAAGTAATAATTTAAAAGGACATAGACAGGGAAATTACAATTCCTGTAAGTTACCAAAAAAGACCTGCTAATATATCTGGGAAATAGCACATAAAATACATTCATATTTCTGTAAGGCATTTGACAGAGTTTCCTATAATACTCTTAAGTGTATTTCAAGAAACACATCTTCTCAATAGATTTAGTATTATATATTTGTCATTTAGACTTTGGCCTAGGAAAAGCAGATAAAGCTCTAATGAAATATATTGGGAAAAAAGATGCATATATATATATATACACACATATACAAAATAGAGTTAAAGTATAGAGAAAATTGTCCATTATTGGCAGGATTAGCTATAGTCTCCCTTTTTCCACTTTTTTTGAGGGGAGGGAGAGGACCCGGTTGTTTTACTTTTCTTCTAGGTATCCTCCTTCAATTTAGTAAATAACATATCAAATAGTGGTTATCTATAAACCTTTTTGAAATACCATAGACCTAAAATATTTGTACTTTGGCGAACTTGTTTCTTGTGATGGGAGGTTTTAGCCACTGATACATATTCTTTTGGTCACTAGAACAGTCAGCCCTTTGTTTAGAAGGCTGAAAAAGAAATTAATCCCCTGTATAAGATGCTTTTAATGCACAAATATTGGGGTACTCTATCAGATTTTTAAAAGAATTCTTTTGGGTTTACCATGTACACTGACACACACACACACACACGTACACATACACACACAGTGCTTCTAGGAACACCAAGAGGTCTAATTATGTATACTTGCATTTTCTTTTTATTGTCATTACTTTAAGATCTTCTTGTTGCCAAAATATTCCCCTAAAAATGAAATGTGTAAAGTAAAGTACATATTTGGTCTTTGGCAACCAGTCTCTCTTTACCACTAGGTGGTATATTTATTTAACAGAAGTCATAAAGATGCAGAGAGACAGGAAGCTTAAAGAACAACATTAGCTCAAAGTGACTACAACTTGATTAGGTCCCACCTTCCTTTTATGGTGTCTGGAAGTGAAATATGCTCATAAACACAGTCTGTTTCTAAGTTGCAACAAAGATTGGGAAGATTGTAAGTGGAGCCAACATAAGGGACTGTTAAAAACCAAATTGCGAGACTTTTGCCTGCTCTACTCTGGCATTGACTTCTGAAGAAAGCAAGGAACATTTTATTAAGTCGAAAATGTTGTTATTAGCCCTAAAACAAATTTAAAATGTGGACTATGAGGGAGAATTTTAGAAAATAAGCAAAGAACAAATGATTTTTCCCCATTTATAATGTTGTTCTCATTTTTGAATTGATTCAAAGAGATGTACTATATTTCTGGAATAAGAAGTATGATATTAAAGCTGACAATGTCTCTGATAATTTTGTTAGATGGGATGCAGAAAACCACATATATTAAAAAAGGTAATTAAATCATATACATGCATGTATGTGTGCATATATTCTTTTACAGCACTAGTCCCATTCATATTACTCATTATTATTAATATATTTGCTAATATTTCAACCATCATAAATGTATCTGCTTTAGACAACTCATAAAAATATATTGGTCCTATTTACTTATATAATTGGTATTCCTTTGTTATATTTCAGCTAAATTGATTGTACAGTTTGTTATGACATTCATTCTTTATTCTATGAATCTTCACACACTTGATATTTGAGTTATGTTAGACAATTTTCTGATTTCTCCTTACATATCTTGCTCTTTTCTGTACTTACATATTTTCCTATACTGTTCGTATAACCAAGAATGATTTTATACCTACATACCACTTTGCAAATCTCACTAAAAAACTGGATCAATCTGCCAGTGCCCTTTATTCAAACATCACCAGGAATATACACGTAGTGGAACAAGTTGGGTTTATCATTTATTGCAGCAAGGAGAATGTACACCATGGGAAATGTGAGATATTTCAGTAAGAGAGTATTGAAAAGAATATGTATCAGTGGCTAAAACCTCCCATTCCAACAGAACTTGGGTTTGTTAGGCAATTGGGGGAAGAGTTCAAGGGACTAGGATTTTCCAATCCTTGTGCATTGAATTCATTTCTTCCATCTTACTGTATTCACCAGGCCCTCAAGAACTCTCATGACCAGTAGTGACGGCATGAGGCAATCCTTTTTTGTTCCCTAACTCAGAGGAAATCTTTTCAATATTTCATGACCTATACTAGATTTATTTTAAGTTTTGATAGGTACAATTTCCTGGTTTATTGATGTCTTTTTTTATTCTGCTTGCCATAGGTTTTCATCGTTAATGGATGTGAATTTCACTCAATGCATTTTTAATTAATTGAATCATCATAAAATCTGTTCATGATGCAGTTTTCAATAATTGCAATAATTATGGTTTGTAATAATTTATTGTCTGATGGAAATCACCTTCGTAAGTTTTATTCTCACTTTTATGTATTGCTAGACTTTCTTCAATAATATTTTGTTTAGAATTATTGCATTTGTGGTAGTGTTACTAACTTATATTTTTGCATGCTTGATTTGCCTTTATCAAGTGTTTTTCTTTTTTTTGTTGTTGTTGTTATGCAGCTTTTTTTTTTATTTCAGGGTATTGTGAGGGTACAAACATTATGGTTACTATCATTAGAGTGAATAGACAGCCCGCAGAATGTGAAAGAATCTCTTTTCAATAAAGGGTGCTGTGAAAACTGGATAGCTACATGCAGAAAAATGAAACTCGACCCCCACTTCTCACCTCTCACAAAAATCAACTCAAGATGGATAACAGACTTAAATCTAAGGCACGAAACATTAAGAATTCCAGCAGAAGATGTTGGGAAGACTCTCTCAGACATCGGCCTAGGCAAGGAATTCTTGAAGAAGACCCTCAAAGCAATCACTGCAGCAACAAAAATAAATAAATGGGATCTGATCAAATTAAAAAGCTTCTGCACTGCTCAAAAAAATCAACAAGAAAAAATCAAACAACCCCATCAACAAATGGGCAAAGGAAATGAACACAAACTTTTCAGAAGAAGACAGAATAATGGCCAGCAAACACAGAAAAAGTTCAAATTCTTTTCTTTGAAAAATTGGCTAAATTTATACAATTTAAGGAGTTTTACTTCCTTTTCTACATTCTGCAAGAATTTGGTAAGACTGGAATTAGTTA
>CAUYSK010081964.1:0-13974 GCA_963575035.1 Avahi laniger
AGCCTAAGGTCCTGCTTATAATTATGACAGGAGAAAGACTCATTTTGGCTTCATATGGTTTTGAGTTACAAAAACACATGTACACGCTACCTCTCCTAGAATATGTTGATTAAGGGGAAATAAAGATGAGAAATGCAGCAGGAATAAAACGGTAGTGGTAAGTGATAGCGTGCTTTCAGAAAAGAGGCTTTGGGGCCGGGCGCGGTGGCTCATGCCTGTAATCCTAGCTCTCTGGGAGGTCGAGGCGGGCAGATTATTTGAGCTCAGGAGTTCGAGACCAGCCTGAGCAAGAGCGAGACCCCGTCTCTACTAAAAATAGAAAGAAATTAATTGGACAGCTAAAAATATATAGGAAAAATTAGCCGGGCATGGTGGCGCATGCCTGTAGTCCCAGCTACTCAGGAGGCTGAGGCAGGAGGATCGCTCGAGCCCAGGAGTTTGAGGTTGCTGTGAGCTAGGATGACGCCATGGCACTCTAGCCCGGGCAACACAGTGAACTCTGTCTCAAAAAAAAAGATGCTTTGGGGCTCCAGATCCTTCTAGATCTACCCTTTCCTCATCCTCCTTTTTTCCTAAGGCAGTTTGATTAAACAGGAATCTGGTAAATAGGCCACACTGAAGGATTGAGCCAGAGATCCTTGACTCACCACTCTTAGGTCTGGCGGAGGGTAAGCAGGTAGCAAGGGAGTGGCTAAGGGTAGAGAGCAGGAACCAAATTGTATTAGGAGCTAAATTATGACTAGGCACTGTTCCCTGATGGGAACATACACAGTAAAAAGTTCCTAGTAACCTTTACTAGACTTAGAGCTCATTACCATCTAATTAGCATAACATGGGTGGAGCTTCGTGGAGAATTCTAGAAAAAGCACATACACAGGAAAGGAAACTATTACATAACTATCCTGTTATGTAGCCTGTCATGTGATCTATTATGTAGCACCAACCTGTCAATCACCCCCGAAGGCGGGAAATGGCAACCAATCCTGCCAGAAAAAAGGCGGGACAAACTAGAGGGCTTATAAAAGGTGGCATGTGCTCAGCCTCCAGTGTCTGTCACCAATCCTAGAGACTGACCTGTTCCTCTCTCTCTGGAACGTATTTTCCTTTTGCGTAAGCTTCCTTTACTTTCATTCTTTCTTTTATGTGATAAATTGTGTTAAGTTGCTCTGAGTTTGTGATCACTGTCATCAGCTCGACTCAGTACCAGTACTCATTCTTGACACTGAGAACTAGAGGACTAGGGAACAGCCACACAGATGGACCTAGCATCATTACTTACAATCAGTATGTACAGGAGGTCCTCAAGGATTCTAGGGGACAAAATGAAAAGACAAAGAGGCATTAAATATTGCTTACAAGTGGATTTAACATAGAGAAGAGGCTACAAAAGCCACAGGAGGTTATCCAGACCTGAGAAGGCTTCCTGGAACTTACAGATAAATGAAGTGAAGAAAAACCAATAGGCATTAGCTGGGTGACAAAAACCAGGAAAGGAAGTGGGAATAGCATGTGCTAAAATCAAAAGTCATACCAGCATGTTTTCTTTGTTCAGCACACCGTTTTCTTAAAAAGTAAATTACACATCCAATATTTCAAAACTGCTATATTTCACATAAAAATCAGGATTTCTATCTGAGATATATGTGCTGAAAATGAGTAGCAGCTCCACCTTTGGGCAGGACTTCCGTGCTCTTGTGAGCCCAGGGTTGCCCCTCACTGGCTTCACACTTGTGCCTCACCAGTCTGTGCCCTGTAGGCTTATGAATTGGCCAACCCTGGCCTAAAGGCAGGAACAACTCATGCACTACCAGATTCAGGATCAGTTTGCTAATTCAGCCATTAACACTGAGAAAAAAGGAGAGCCCAAGACACAAAGCAAACTGCTTTTGCCTAGCATTATTCCAACCACAACACTTAAACAAAAGATTTCTAATCTTGGTGGAATTGGGAGAATATCTAATGCTTACTATTACTTTACTTTGATTTTTTCTATTATACTTAATTATGATGGGGAAAGTAGGGGTTTTTCTTAAACTTGTAAACCAATTTTCATTTATATTTTAGAAAGAAAATTCCTCCAGCATTCTGATAGCAAACACACAGCTTTTGTCAAGAGACTCGCATGAGCACCTACATAGAATTAAAACGCAAGTTTATAATCTTTGAGAGTTTACATCCCAGAAAACATTCACCCTGAACAAGATTCAGAATGAGATCAGTTTTACTATGTCTGTGCATCATTAGACTTGCAAATTAAAAAAAAAAAAAAATCCTAGACATTTGCAACTTAGGTTGAGACCAAAAACAAGATCTAATAATTAGTGTCTATTTCTGAAAGAAGTGCATATTTAAAGACCACAGGCAATTAACAACCAGGTTGTCCTGTAATCATGTACAGTAATAATTGGAGTATAAAGCAGGGTTTCATGCAAATCACCTCAGACTGCAACTATCATTCTCTCTCTCTTCCATATGTGATTCAATCAATGGAATCCTTAAATTTAAGGGAAACTGCTTCCTGGTTTTTGTCACTAAAAAAGACTAACCATATTTATATATTCCTGAAAGGCAAATGCAACAAGCATCTCTTCATAGTGAATCATAATATGTTTTAATGACCTTCATTCACCTCTTGAATCACTTTGTGACTCTAAATGTGATGTTTTTCCTTGTACAATACTTACATGACAGTAAGCAACAATTCTCAGTGTAAACATCCTGGGTGAGATTCATGATTACTCTGCAGATAGAGTTGCTAATGGGTGGACTGTCATCTCTACTGGGTCCAGACATGAGAAAACAAGAGGAGTCCATCCTTCTGGGTGGCTGAAAATAAAGGTCTGATTCACCTTCAGGGAGCCTTTAAGTGGCTATGATTCCTTTGAGAATTCACATAGAAGCTCTTTCAATAGCAATCAGAATATATCCAAACAACTAAATTATCAAACTTTGTTATAGCTAAAAAAAAAAAAAAAAAGGGGAGGCTCTGTCTGACTTGGCTCTGTCTGACTACGCAAACATCAGATAAATTAACATCATAATTGACTACGTGCTCTGAGGTTTGGGGGATATGTTTTATGGTTTTCAAATAAATATTTTTAACATATGGAATATGTGTTTGAGGGTATCTAAACTTAATATTGCTTTTCAATTCCAACAGCTTGCTGAGAATTAAAAAACCTGGAGAATAAGCCTGGGGTTGGGGAAGACAGAGAAAGAAGCAGAGACAGAACTATTAATTGTCTAGAGGCTGTTAACACACACACTCTAATAGGCTAGCTCCTTAGGTTCACTCACAATCACCATAGAAAGGACAAATCCTTTGACCAGTGAGCCAATCTAGTTTAGTTATCCCTTGGGCAAGTAATTAAAAGAATCAGAATTGGATCCCAGGGTTAACTCTAAATTGGGCATCTTCAGCTCTGCTAGGTCATTTTTGCCTATATTATGGGTTACCTGAGCCCCTAGATCTGCCAGCCTGTCTGGCACCAGCAATGCAGGGTAGTCAGCGACATCCTAGGGCATCTGCCTAGCCTGTAGCCAGCCACGTTGGGCAGTTAAGTTGATACCCAGGGTTCTATGAAACAGCACTTTTCCTTAAAAATCTCTCTAAAGCGTACATCTGGAAGTAGATCCAGAACTGAAAGAGGGCTCACTCTTCCCCCATCCCTCTCAGGTGAATAAAATGCTGAGCACTAAGCCAAACGACCAGTTCCAAGCTTTATAATCCAGACGGCATTTAGCTACACTTTAACCTTAGTTCAAAATAGTTTTTGTTCAAATCTATGATACATACTCTCCATTTCTCTGTGAATTATTTCGTCAAATAGAAATACAATTTTTCTAGTTGATACTTAGTATCATAAAATTAGTTCTAAGAAATTCTTTGTTGAAAAATCACAAATTGCAAAATAAATAAGCTAAATTGGGATCGCCTAACTTCTATTTAAAGCATCTATTTCCTTCTTAATTTACAAAACTACCTAGAAGAAGCTTTCCTAGTATAAACATAATTTAACTACTCAGCTGGAAGATGGCGACAGAGGAGAGGAAAGCTAAAGGTCTCTCCTCGAAGCATTTATAGAAAGTTTCCTCAGTCCCACAATATCCCTAAAAAGTTTCTTAAAGAGGCCTTAAAATGAATAAATAGTTGAAAATGAAATGCAAAGTCAAATCAAAATGAATGTCAATGTTGCTCAGTTAGCAACAGCCTAGCAGCTCACCAGCTGTCAATGCTAATCATAGCTCAGTCGTTGACTCACTGAGTGACCTATAGAAGTACAGATAACCTCACTGATTTTGTATGCCAGCAACAAAACAGCATCACAAACTCCTCGAAGGCCTGATGTGAGTTATATCTCAAAGATACTGTCGTGGCCCCACTTTGGGGGCTAAGTGTTAAATAAAAACCAAAATTATAAGGAAGATGATAGGATGCTCTTCAGAGAACATTTCCAGCTCTCTCTGCATAATTTTAGTACTTTGATGAAACATGCCTCTGAAGAAACAGTTAACCATATAGAGTAGTTAAGAATAGTTTCAACTGGCCTTATCTAAAATACAGAGTATTCAGAATTTTCATCAAGCTTTAGATATCAGACACATTCCCAACAAATTTAGTTATGTTTCTAGGAGAAAAACAGTTCTTCCAGGAATCTATGCACAGGGTTCTAAATAAGAGAAGTAAATGAATGAAACAGTCTTTGGCATAGCGCTAACAATAAAACTCTCATCAAAAGAAATACAGCTCATTTGTTAACTAGATAAGAAACTAAATTCAGGACACATATGTAATGGCTGGATGCTTAACAAAACTTTTTCTCTTCTTCCAGAGAACACTGCTGGATTACAATTCCCACCCTCCTGTACAGCTGGGTGGAAATGACCCAGTGGGACAGCAAAGCCCTACAGTACAGCAGATCCACTAGAATAATGAAACCTATATAGGTCCCTGAATAACTGCCAGAAATAGGACCCCCACCTATACACACTGAACTGTAATGTGAGCAAGAAATAAACCTTCATTGCGATAAGGCGCTGAGCTTTGGGGGTTGTTTATTACACCAATTAGCTTACCCCAATTAATACACAAGTATGAGATGTGTTTAGCATTACAACCCAAGATTTACAGCTCGCTGACATTGTATACAGTCCATACATAATTCTGAATCTTCCCCTCATGGGTGCCAGGCCCCATCAATTACAGAAAAATAAATTCACACAGATAAAGCTACGAAAGGGCAGACCATCAAAGGAAAGCCCCAGAAAGCCATGGTGCAGAGACAGTTCTACCTTCATAGGTGACATGATGCCGATGTTGTGGCGTTTTAAGCAGGCAGGTAGAACTGAGAAGCCCATTACTCAATGACTAGTTCTTTATCCACCTTGATATATGAAACCACTAGTTCTTCCTTCTGCCTTCAAAAATGGCCATTTTTGTAGATTTTAATGTTGAGGTGGGAACTACAGCGTCAGATATCACATGAAGAATGTATTCACAATGTATTTACAATAGCCAAGATGTGGAAACAACCTAAATGTCCATAAGGGATGAATGGATAAAGAAATACACACACTAGAATATTATTCAGCCTTATAAAAGAAAATCCTGACATTTGTGACAACATGGATAGACCTAGCGGACATTATGCTAAGTGAAATAAGCCAGACACAGAGACAAATACTGTATGATCTCACTTACACGTGGGAGCTAAAACAGTCAAAGAAGCAGAGAGTAGAACAGTGGTTATCAGGGGCAGGGATAGGGTAGGCAGGGGGAGAATGAGATGTTGGTCAAGGGGCACAAAGTTTCAGCTATGCTCAAGGAAAGAACTTTTTAGAAATCAATAATAATGAAGACTGTTTAAGAACTTTTATTTTTATAGCACTTTATAAGATTTTTTTAAAGAGAAAGACTGCTTATCAACCTATGAAAAATGCCTCTGGAGATGGAATATTACTTACTCCGGGAGAACAAGCAAGTCTGGTAACATAAATTGACTCACAAAGTTAAAAGCAATCTAGTAAAAACAAAGCAAATGTGTCATGTGGTCTAATTTCAGCTACATCGATGCTCAAGAAGATTTATACTGATTTTAAACCCACAGACACTCCTTAGTTTAAGAACCAGGAGAATATTTCTCACTGAGGTTAAATTCTCAAAGATGTTAAGGGTGTTCAAAAAATAAACAAATTGTTATATCCAATCAAAGATACTGCTGAAAGGTGACACTTAAGTGGAATACTTTTTTTTTCTTGGAGACAGAGTCTCACTCTGTTGCCCAGGCTAGAGTGCCACAGTGTCAGCCTAGCTCACAGCAACCTCAAACTCATGGGCTCAAGCAATCCTCCTGCCTCAGTCTCCCGAGTAGCTGGGACTACAGTCGAGCACCACCACACCAGGCTAATTTTTTCTGTTTTTAGTAGAAACGGGGTCTCACTCTTGCTCGGGCTGGTCTCAAACTCCTGACCTCAAGCGATCCTCCCACCTCGGCCTCCCAGAGTGCTAGGATTACAGGCGTGAGTCACCGCGTCTGGCCTTAAATGGAATTTTTGTAATTTAAGTTGTTTCTTAACTGATATCATATCCTAGATGCTGTGCTTATAATTTTGATTTCTCTTCAATCAATACTCATTTGAACTTTAAGTTTCTCTACCCTTTACCAGTTTCTCTGTCTAGTCATCAATACAAGCAAAAGTATGCCAACCAAAAGCTCAGCTATTTAAAAGAAATCTGGTGTTCAGTGGTGGCTTGGGAAAATTTTTAGTGGGGTGAAATGTCCTAACAGGTACAATGATCCAGGCATTTGAAATGTTTGAAACAAAAATGAATAAAATGGCAATGAAAAAAAAAAGAAATCTGGTGTTATGTCTTTCTTATTATGCATAATAAGACAGGTCTATTTCAAATATTCATATCCTGTATCAGGGAAAGGGGAAAGAAGTATAACACATACTAAAGACCTGCTATGTGCCAGGTACTATGATCACCGACATGTATAAACTGGCAGTATATACAGCATATACTTCATGGGGAAAAAAAGCCTATGAGTAAAGTGACATTGTCCTTACTTTATCAAGAAATTAGAAATCTGAAAGCTTTCACAACCCATGCACAAAAATAGGTTTACCAAAACCCAGTCACACTCATATAACAGACACATTCAGGAAACTAAGTGTTATCTCATTTGGGGGTCTGTTAAAATAAATTGTAAAGTAGATCTTATTTGGACTAGATTTGATCATTCTATGTTTTGCTTCCTCTCCAATCTTATGTTTTGCTACTGAGTTAACTTTGGAGTCACTGGTACCACCAATCAAAAAGCACTGTTTTGTTAGAACTCTTAAAAATAATATATTGAGAGGAGAGACTGAAATTACAAGTTAAAACAATGTTCTCAAAATCTGTGTGGATTTTAATTATCCATGCTTCACTCTGCCTCTCATTAGCATAAATATTTTTCTCTTGGGTTTTGATAATACTAAGAATAAAGGTAGTATAGGTTTTAGTGTATTTCAACTCACCTAACACATCACTGCTATCATTTTTTTCATATTCCCTTAACACATATGATACAATGAACTGTAGTATTTTGTAAGCTACTCACAAGTATAGTGAATTGCTAACTCTTACAAAGTGAGAGGCTATTTTGCAAAGCATGAAGATCCTGTCATCAGCAACTATTACTACATCACATGCTCTAACATCACTGGCTTTGGGAAAGAAGAAATAAGTTTCATTACATTCCATTTCAAGGTAAAATGATACATGAAAATTCAGACTTACCCTCCAAAAAAGTTAGAGCTTTTTTTCCAGTATTACCTGCTTTTCAAAAATGTTTCACCACAGAATTCCAATGCATAGCATTGTACTGTATATTAATTTATCAAAAAGACTATATTCATGTAACTTTTTAGGAACATATCGGCCATACAAATCCAGTCTGCTATAATTCATATAAGCCTAAATAGAAAAGGAAAAGCAACAGTGGGACATTCAAGGAATTTATTACAACAGTTAAAGAGTTTAAGTTAATAATTGGGTTTGCCCACCTAGCTCATCCTCAGATCAGAAAGCGAGAAGAGAAGACAGAAAAGTGTTTGTATACCTGTTTTGGAGCCATTCTCCTACAACCTCAGATAAAGCATATACCATCTGCTACTAATCTCAAAGTCTTAACAGGGTATACCTGGATGCAAGGACAAGAGCAACTTTCTTGCTAACTACAACCACACTTTATATTCATGTTACCTGGGAATTTCATAATAACACTTTGAAAGCTTCCTGTGTTCCAGGAACTTTTCCAGACTTCACTGCTCTTTAACAGTCCTTTGAAGGAAGTCCCACTGTTATCTCCATTTTACAGATGGCAGAAAAGGAGGCCCAGAGAATTTAAGAAAATTGCCCATAATCGCTTAACTATTAAGACATAGAGCTAGCTATTTCCAATAGCCAAGATATGGAATCAATTTAAATGTCTATCAACAGATGAGTGGATAAAGAAAATGTGTTTTATACATGTAATGGAATACTATTCAGCTATTAAAAAGAATGAAATACTGTCATTCTATGCAATATGGATGAGCATGGAGGATATTATGTTAAGTGAAATAAGTCAGAGACAGAAAGATAAATATGCATGTTCTCACTCATGTGGGAGCCAAAAAAAAAAACTGAGCTCATAGAAGTAGAGAGTAGGATTATGGGTATTAAAGGCAGGGAAAGGTCTGGGAGAGGATAGGGGAGGTTGGTTAATGGATACAAAGTTACAGCTAGATGGGTGGAATAAATTCTAGGGTTTTATGACATAAAACCAAAAATAAAAGGGAAAATAAATAAGTAAATAAGGATGAAGAAACATAAAAAATTAAAGAAAGAAAGTAGAGCTAGGTACTGAATGCAGGCAGTTTGCAAAGACTGTTCCAAAGATTACCCTTTTGGCCTTTCTGTTACACTGCTTTTGAATGGAACGTCAATCAATGAGAATCTCTCAATTCCCTGATTCTAATAAGATCACTCCTCCCACTAAAAAGAGATCTTGATTTCCGTGTGCTAAAGCCCACTCCCTGCCTATTTATGGTATGGGAAAAATAAAGAGAACAGTCTTTCACATCCGGGCTTTGAGAAAGCTCTCAGTGGTTCTCAGGCTGCACCTCAGAGTCAGCTCTCAAGGCCCACCCGCCCTTCAGAGGGGGTAATGGAAGGAACAAACCCAGCAGGCGTTACTCAAGAGAGCCCACCTCAGACCTAAATAGATTTTTGTTATGTCAACCACACCACTGGGGTTAAAAAGAAGCCCACACCATCACATCAATTTTTCCAGTTAGGACCTAGAAAGTATGAAATAAATGTTGAGTTTTAAAAAAAGGTTTCAAACAATGCCCTTGGCCAATAATGAAAAGACCAGGGCTGCCCTGGTTAAATTCTTGTACTCCTGCCCTGTTCTTGCTGCGTTCTCCCTGGCTGTCACCATTCCTCCCATCTTCCTGAGGATCCCTCATGCAGCCCGACTCTTAAAGCTCTCCACCTCTGTTCCTCACGAAGCTTTACCTGTTCTGAAAGTACTCCAAGGCCCCCTCTCCTAACTTAAATTTCCCTCTCCATCTACTCCATTCTCTTACCAGCTTGGAATTAGGAAAATGAGGCTTCCCCCAAAACTGATACTTCCTTTCACTGGGTGTTAGACTGGATAAGATGTCCTCCAAGTCCCTTCCAACTAAAAGCTTATTATTAAACCAACTTATACGAAATAGTGAATCACGATCAACTTGCTCTTAAAAAATCTCCATACCACTACGGAGGTGTCTGCTTGCTCTACCCCCAGACGGATTTAAGAGAGTGTGAAATGCTTATGTCCCAGTACTCAGCCTGCTGTCCCTCAGCATACAGCTGGTCTGGGAGGAGGAAATAATCAAGATGCCTTGTGGAAACTTAGTCACCAACTTACGGGTGAGAAAATAAAGGGAGATGGAAAATGAAAGGAGGAATGAAAGGAAGAGGAAGCCACTCTGAGACCACTCTAAAAACCCTCATGTGCATAACTAAAGAAGGCCTGGAAGACAGCTGCCACATGTGGCCACAAACCTCCTTCCCCGTGGGTGGACACAAAAAAAATCAACCAACGTTCATCTCCTTCCGCAATGGAACTGAAGATTCAGACTACCCCATTCCAAAAGAGTAATAATAATAATAGCTCTCTCCTTAGGCTATGATGACCTCTATCTCTTCTAAATCTGGACCTCTAGGTTTCCCTTGGCTTAAGAGTGGGCACTATACATCATTGATAAACATAAGTAAGATAAATGCTAACAACACGCTTTTATGAAGCAAAGCCATACTATGAAGTAAAGTAAGACAAAAGAATCACTGCTGCCACCTCTGACCCCTCCTCTGTCCCCAGAAATGCCAGTCTCCACCAAGGTCTCTATCCCCTCACCTGCAGTGGCTTGGATTCAAGCAACTAACTGGGTTAAAGGTAAATAAATCCACGTTTTTTTGTTACATTGTGTTTTCTGTTTATTTTTTTTTAAGTAGATACAATCATTTTCCTTATAAATACAAGCTAATTTAACTGTAGAATTGACCTAAAAGGTTTTTGTGAGCTGACCTGGCACTTAAACACTCCTATGGTACTATCTCATCACCAAACATGTTTTACCAATTTACCAACTTTTAGAATCAACCCATTTGTATTAAGAATGCAGCTCCTGCCTGTATTTTAGAAAGGAAGTTTTGTACCAGGAGTACCAAACGATCACAAGCCAGGGGACAGGAAGACAGAGAGTGTTGAAATGTAGCAAAACGTGCCAGAAGTTAAGGTCAACACACAGCTTTCTAGGACATCGAGTCTTGGAGTTTCAACACTAACTTATTCTTAATAGAAGGCAGTTTATCAGTTGAAGTCATCTTAGAAAATTGGAAAAAAATGTAAAAGCACAGTAGGTAAATATACCTGCAATAAGCCAATACTTTGAGCATCAATCTGCAGAAAAATGGAGCATACCTAGTCACATTTAAGGCCTCAGTGTGCACAAACAAAAATGCAGACAATTAATGTGTCGCAAGGGGCAGACTTTTCTTGACTATAGAAGTCAGGAACATTCTCTCCCTAGAATGGCTCTGACTGGCAGATATTTTCTGAGAGAGGACAGCTGAGTTAAGGAAGGCCTGTGGTCACTTTATGTCAATGGCTCAAATAAATTGTTTCCTCTCTCTCATTCTTGCTTTTACTTATTTATTTATTTTTGCCAATCCCTATGGCTACAATCGCACCTGCTACTCCCAAAATATATGCTTATGGCAGTGTCTTAAAGGGATAAGAATCACCACAAAAAAAAAAAAAATGTACACAGTTGGATTTCTTATGCAGCTCATTGACTGAATATGCCTGTAGTAATTTTTTTCAACAGAACTTGTCAGGTTAAAATTATAAATGACTTTAAGCTGCTGATATCCATTTCATTTGGCTATTAGGGTGGTCAGGATATCTAAGTTAGTAAAGATAAATGACAGAATGTCCCAGGAATCAATAGGCTCTTGATTTTACTGACTAAAATCTACCCTTCACTTGATTTCTTAATATTCTGTTTATTCTATTCTGGAAGGTCAATTATTAGAGAGAAATCAAACACACACAAAGTGAAACAGTATTATCTAAGTACAAAGTTAAGCTATAAACTCTGAAGTAGAACATGCTTACTCTGGTTAAAAGATATAAACCACGTATAAATTTAGCAACAACTCATCATATTAGATATCGTGACCTTTGGCATTGGCATTTTCCAGTATCATTTCAGATAGCACCGGTAAAGATGGCAGGAGTAATCTAATCCCTTAACGCTCATGTCTCAAAGACAAGTGCACTTCTGAAATAGCCTCAGCAGAAGCAACATCTTTTCACTCTTACTTTTAAGAAACCAAGGCAATCTTTTAAAAGAAATAGTGCGCTATGCACAATCAATGGGTGAGGAAGAGATTCAACAGCAAGTCAACCAGTCAATAATATCATTGTATGTATTGAAACATCACTGTGTACCCCATAAATCTGTACAACTATTATGTGTTAATTAAAAAAATAAAAATATCTGCCTTAGGAAACCTTGAGGGTAATGTGCTTATAAATCAGAATGCAAAAGAAAGACTAACACAGTCTATTCTATATCCTCCATCTTTAGGAGGAAGCACATAAAAATGATCTTGTTTTTACAATCTATAAGCCAGCACACAGATGTTTCCTAATACATGTTTTGAAGTGGTACCTTTCAGGATATGGGATTCCAAGCAATGTGCCTAGCTCTACCACCCTGTAGCACAAAGAAACAGAAACAAGTACAAGATAATCCACAGCTTAAAGATACCCACAAAACTGTAGAAAATGAGTAGCTCATGGATCACCCAGTTACACAAAGCTTACCAAATTCCTTCACTTTCATCTTTGCAAAAGGAACCTACTACCAAGCAGGTATCACAAAATGCCCTCATGACATAGGGGAGGGGCAAGGAGAGATTGATTCTAACTACTGAGATGGTTGCCAGCATTTCAAGCCTGAAAAGAACAAAAACCATTTAGGAAAATTATTTCCTGGCATCAGTTTGAACTACGGGAAGGCACAGCTGTAGTGCAAAGGAAAAAAATAAAATAAAATAAAAACTGAGCACTTCAAGTTATTTAGAAACTTCATACCAATCTCATTTTCATGGCTTTCTTCCATTGAAATTTTTACCTCATACAAGGTAATATTATGTAAGTAACCAAACCTTTAAGAAATAAAACTAAGATTCAGCTAGGCCTTTTCTTTTCCATTTCCTTTCTCAGTCGCCTGCCTTCTAATAAGACAAACTTTTGGCCGGAACATAGAAGGTATCCAGACGTTTCGATGAATTAGACAAGAGAAGTCTAAATGAACAAACCCTGGCACTCATAAATGAAGCAGTCTTTTAAAATCAAAGAGCCAAAACAAAGGCTAAACAGTGCTTCCCGAAAAATAAATTCACTTTAAAAAAAAAAATGAGATACACACAGTTCTCAAGGATCATTAAGGAACCATTCTAAATTAGCCTCTTTCAGACCAAACTGAAAAACTTTAAAAGTAATTTCTCAACAAAATCGTTAGTGTACATACACACCATCTACAGTTCTTTAGCAGATTTAAGTTGCATATTATAATCAATACATGTACTGTTACTCACTTGCTTCCTTCTGTAATGAGCAAATTGAGAGAGTCCTAAAACAGTTGCAAGGGCACCTCCTCCAACAAGAATAGTCCCTTTCACTGCCTTCTGAAATGCCATTTCTTAGCCTACGAAGAAAAAAAAAGTGAAACAAAAAGAAGTCAATTGGAATTTTTATTGCATAACAATCCTAATAATAAAAAGGCACTGTGTAGATTATGAAACCATGTTAAACAAGAAAAGAAAACATAAAATAAGGAAGTTACTAACACATCAACTTATATAGAGCAACTCAAAAGTAATAACCAAAGAAACCTAGACAAGGGAATTGATTATGTAAAAGTTACTTTCAGATCTGACAGGAATTAAAGAAAGGAAAGCAAATTAAGAGACAACTGAGGATATTTAAACAGCATAAAGTCAAGAGAGCCCTGAAAAGAAATGTCATTGGGTATTTGACAAAGCTGCATGCTGTACTTGCAAATTTGTTCAACAGCTAATCCCCTCCACAAGGAGAAGTGGTGGAAGTCTTGGGTCACTCAACATAACAATAAACCTCAGGCTGGCTTCAGATTCTTTGGCAAGTGTTTAATTCAAATTGTGGTACAATTCCCTTCCCAACTTTTTCCCTTCCTAATGAAGTTCTCACTAGAGCCAAAAGCCAACACACTTATATTTCCACACTAAGAGAGTCTATGCTTTATAGATAAAAAGTCAAAGGATACCATGCCTTGATGCTTTCACAAACTGATAAACTTAAACTGCTGTAATTCCTTTCATTAGGGGAACTTAAAAAAAAAAAA
>CAUYSK010081967.1:0-19334 GCA_963575035.1 Avahi laniger
TGGGAGAAAATTTTCGCATGCTAGAAATCCGATAAAGGGCTGATAACTAGAATCTATTTAGAACTCAGGAAAATCAGCAAGAAAAAACCAAACAACCCTATCAAAAAGTGGGCAAAGGACATGAACAGAAACTTTTCAAAAGAAAACAGAATAATGGCCAAGAAATATAAGGAAAAATGCTCAACATCTCTAATCATGCAAATCAAAACCGCAATGAGATATCACTTATCTCCAATGAGGCTGGCCTTTATCAAAAAGTTCCAAAACAATAAATGTTGGCATGAATGCAGAGAGATAGAACACTCATACACTGCTGGTGGGACTGCAAACTAGTGCAACCTCTGTGGAAAGTAATATGGAGATACCTTAAAGAGATACAAGTAGATCTACCATTTGATCCAGCAATCCCATTACTGGGCATCTACCCAAAAGAACAAAACACACTCTGAAAAAGACACCTGCATCCAAATGTTTATAGCAGCACAATTCACAATTGCAAAGATGTGCAAACAACCCAAGTGTCCATCAATACATGAGTGAATTAATCAAATGTGGTATATGTATACCATGGAGTACTACTCAGCTTTAAGAAACAATGGTGATATAGCACCTCTTGTATTCTCCTGGGTAGAGCTGGAACACATTCTACTAAGTATCCCAAGAATGGAAAAATAAGCTCCACATGTACTCACCATCAAATTGGTTTCATTGATCAACACCTAAGTGCACATATAAGAATAACATTTATTGGGTGTCGGGCAGGTGGGAGGGGGGGAGGAGGGGATGGGTATATGCACACATAATGAGTGCTATGCACACCATCTAGGGGATGGACATGTTTGAAGCTCTGACTTGGGGTGGGGGGGCCAAGGGCAACATATGTAACCTAAACATCTGTACCCCCATAATATGCTGAAATAAAAAAGAACTCTTTATACCAGATTTGAAAATATAATATTCGAAATTAAAATAAAGACAAGCAGCACTTAGGAAGTTAAAAAAAAAATTGTCTCAGAATTTTAGCGAGTAGTGTCATTACATAGGGTCCAGGATAGACATGGAGTACAGTCTACTTTGCCCCAGCAGCAGAAGTACTATTGCGCCAAAGAAGTATTAGCAATAAAGAGGGCAGGAAGTTGCAAGTAAGATGTTGGTCATTATCAGAAAAATAAAAGAGGAGTAGGATGGGTAAAGACAAAAGTGGAGGCTTTGCTATCAGTGCCAGTGAGAATAATTAGGATAATTTTCATATCAGGCTTCTAATAGCTAAGATGGAAATGAATAATTCAGGGAAAACTTTATACATACATAATCTCTATACTTCAGTTTGAAAGAGGAGACGTCTCTCGTACACATTGTTTTTCCTCTTATTCTACGACATAGTGTATCAACCGTCCACGTTTACCCGAGAGAGAGTCGGTGGCCGAGCGGGAGGCAACGCTTTGATTCGTGTACTTTAATTCTCATTTAGAGCGAGTGTGAGCTTGGTTATGGAACGCTGCTTTGAAATCGGTCGGGACGGTGAAGGACAATGAGAGAGTGTGTAAAAGAAACAACTGGTTCATATTCTGGGAACGCTGCCAGCATTTGATTCAAAACCAGAACAAGTGCTGGCTGTCAGCTGAATCTGCGCTTAAAATAAAAGAAGGCCCGTAAGAGCCTAGATTAACAGAAAGAAGGAACAATCTAATGCCGAAATCTTAGTACCAGTAGCTGAAAACGGTGGGTGCTACCCCTACATTTTTCATGGCTTTAAATATGATTGCGGATTATTTACCTGATAAAATAGGGTATAAGATTCCCATATCCTGAGTGTCCTATGAAATATTTAATTAATGGTATTTATGAAAATTGTGAATTTTTGAAAACCAAAAAGGACTACAAACACAATTACAATAAAATGCATAAATCAAGTCCAGAATTAGGTGCCGAACCACGTGTCATATTACCTTACCGCATAAGAAACTGAGGAATGGTAGGCGGCCAGTAGCAACATATTTAAATTTTGCTATAACCTCATTAATGCTAATGCCCGAGATTTAAGACATGAGCTGAGCTTGTTCCCTTATACACTCTTCAGTAAGAAATCAGTTTGCTACTCCAGTGATCTTTCAACAAGTCTGTAAAGAGAATAATTAATTCATACAAGATAATGAATTAATTTCTAATATTTTCCCTAGCAGAGATAATTACAGATCATTGAACGCATGAAAACAGGCATAAAATGACATACGTCTGACCATAGCTTGCTAGATTATTTGGGGTTTTTGGGTGTGCATACTTAGAAATACGTATGCATTTCTTTTCAAATATTATATAAATCAAATTCTCTCCTCCCAATGGTCTCCCCTACTTAATCCCAGCGAGTGAAGTTTTACTATATCGAGCTATCTTGCATTATTTGATTTCGCAGGTCTTCGACGGCACAGTGAGGAGAAACCGCCCTGAGCCCTCTCTTACCAAAGAAAACAATGAGCAGAGTCCACCCTTCTGATTCTTTAAGGACACATTCAATGATTCACATACTCAGTGGTTTAAACTAGCTTGTGGATGGGTGGGAAATGACCAAAATGCAGAATTGTTTTGTACTATTCTGCTTTAAATAAATACGGATAATTAAATAAACCTTTGCAGCAGTAGAATAAAGCATAAATCCAAACTCTACCCAGCCAAAGGCTGCCTTGGCCACCAGCCAAAAGCCAGAGGGCTGGGGCTAATTTGCATAAAATTGAACAGATTGCTGCAGCTGCCGTCCTTATTAATACCAAGGCATAATCATAATCAGGAGACATTCCATCCTTGGCAGAGCCACCTCCTGTGCAGTGCCACCCATTGCTTTGTGGGACCCACCGTCACTGATATGTGATCTCACTTTAAAGAAAAAGGCTATTTCCAAAAAAAAAAAAAAAAAACAGCCAAAACAAAAATGCTTTAGCCCTATCCACTGAGCAGACTTATCCAGTGTCTTGTTCCTTTGACTTAATATAAAACGTTACAGATATTTCTGTACTTTGTCATTACTTGGGTAAAATCATTGCATGGAAATTACTCAAATCACAGATTTCAAATTTTCTTTAAAGGAATGACGGTGAACTTTTTTACAACTTAATTTTTTGACACGTCTGCAGAGTATTATTTATGATACAGTGACTGCTACCAGTTGCTGATGATGTCACACTTGGCTTTTTACATTCTGTCACCCTGATTTCAACTCCGGGAAACTCTACCCGGCAGTGAAATGCAGAAAGATGTCAAAAAGCATGTGCTATGACTTATCACGCCCAAAACATGCTGAGAACACAGACACTATGTAATGCCTGATAGAGTGCCTTTGCATCAGGATAGCAACAGCCCACTCTGTCAGTAGTACGAAATGGATCGGAAGATTGCTGTTCTACAGTTTCTCAGTCAGAAGTGCTGTCAGCAGCTTCGCGAAGGCCATCTGGAGAAAACAAACTCTTGGCCCGCAGAAAGATGACGTAACACACAAGGAGCCCTGGCAAGCACGGGTGGATTATGTTAAAAACCTATCATGTTTGTTAGCTAACGACGGATGACAGCATCAGCGTATACAATAAAAAGCTTTCAGGGTGCACTGAAAATCCTGAGTTTGCCACATGGGAACGCATCTTGAGCTCATCTATTGGTCTGGAACACAGTAGAAGTAAAGTGTTGCTCTTTTTTGATCATATCATGTGCGTTAAATGTATTTTTTCAAAACCCAGAGTGTTGATTTAGTGCCAAATTTTGTAGGTGAGGCTTAAGATCTGGTCTACACCCATTTCCCCATCTTATTATTTCAGCATGATTGACTGTGGTTAGGATTATATATTCATCACCACAGAATTCCCAGTGTGCAGAGAGCTGTATCTATATGCTAATCCCTAAACCAAGGATTAGGGATTCCCTTTTTTTTTAGCCATACTCAGATAAATGATTAAAATATAATATATAATCCATATCCTATTAGATAGAAATATCACACAATTTTTTCTCTTTCCACTCAGCATCATTCATTCCTGTGTCCTCTATCACCTGTGAATGATTCCTAACTCTACACCTGCAGTCTTAAATCTTACTTTTTTTTATTTCAAATGCTTGGTTTTATTCTAGTGTTGGAATTTCCCCGTGAATATCATGCAAAGACCTCAAGTTTAGGATGATTTTCTACAACTCTACCTTGGGTTCCAATGACATCTCTGTTTTCTACGTTTTTACTTCTACACATCAGCCTGTCTGTAATTTTCTGGTGCTTGCTTGGTATTCAAAGGTACAAATTCTCTCTCTCCACTTACGGTCATTGCCAGGACACTCGCTCCCTTCTCTGTGATGCCATTGTGACTCGATTACACCTCTCTCTGACTTGTGTCTTCTTTTCGGACACCCTGCTCTTTGGGTTCATCAGATTTAGCTTCCAAACTTTTCAAAGACTGTGGGAGGTCCTTGTGTGTCTGCCTTTCCCCTTCCCAAATGCCTGGGGTAGGGCAGCACATTATATAATAGTTTTAGCTCAGATCTGAAGGCTTCTAATTCAATCGCCATCTCCTTGGTTCCCAAGGGAAAGTCCTCCAGATACCGAAGAATGAACACTGATCTGTGAAACACTGACGATTAAGCAGCTATTCATCCACAGCGCTAGTATTGAAAGCTATGTTCTGATAAGAAGAAAGGTGCTAAAAACCTCTTGCAGCCATTTGTCAATGTGTCTTCATTCACTCATTTGAGTTTGATTTTGGGTTTTTTATTGTTGTTTGTTTCATGTCCTAATTCTCTCTTTGGAACCCTATGTGGTTGGTAAGATGAGACGAGCCTGGGAATGATTCCTTTTCCAAGCAAGTGTCCACACTGAGACATTTTCAGTGTGACTCCAGATAAAAGCATAATCATGGAAGCAGTTTAGACCTACGGTTAATCCAGGCAAAAACAATCCCATCAGTTCACACATGTTATATATCCACATAAGGGTTGGAACCTAATCTGAGCCAGCAACAAGTGACAACTTTAGCTGGCCCAGTTTTTGTGCATATATCTTCATCAGAAAACTTGACAATCTGTTGGAAACCATGGCAAGCATTAAATGAGTTGCCAATTCTCATAATAGCAATACTCATCAGAGCTAGATGGTATCTTTTTTTTTCTTTTATTTGTTTTGATTTCAGAATATTATGGACAAACATTTTGGTTATATATGTCTTTGCCTTGCCCAAGCCAGAGCTACAAGCATGCCCATCCCCCATTCAGTGCACTCCTCACACATTAGTTGTGAGTTTACCCACCCCCTCCCACCTGTCCGGCACCCGATGAATATTATTTGAATGTGAACACCTTAGTGTTGAGCAGTTAATACCAATTTAATGGCAAGTACATGTGGTGCTTTTTTTTCCATTCTTGGGAAACTTCACTTAGTAGAATGGGCTCCAACTCTATCCAGGATAAAAGGTGCTAATCACCATTGTTTCTTATGGCAGAGTAGTACTCCATGGTGTACATATGCCACATTTTATTAATCCACTCATGTATTGATGGGCACTTGGGCTGTTTCCACATCTTGATCAGCACAAGATCAAGATGGTGCTTTGATTAGGTCTCCCCCAAATACCATCTGCCCTTCTCCGCATTAACCAAACTAAGAAACCTATGAGAGTGAGTTCCAGTACCCCAGACACGACCTTGTAGTCCTTCTCACATTCCACCCTTCCTATGGAAGTACTACGGATTCTATTTCTGAAATCTGATCACTATTATTCTTTTATCTGTATTATTGCCATAGATTTTTAGTTATTCTTCTGGCCTCCAATTTTTCTTCTGAATATTTCAATCTTCCACTAATGATAGGCTGTTCTCCCTGAAATATGTATTTTTCCACTTGTCAGGTCATAAACCTTTGTTATCCCTTACTAAACACAATGCCAATTTTGACGTACTTGAGACAGTAATCAAACAACTACATATCTGATTTTAACCCATTTTCTAGAACCAATTTGTCTTTCTTGTGACCTATGTTCTAAAGTTCAGCAAATGAAACTATTTGCTGTTACCTGAACATAATTGTGTCTCTTCATCATTTGCACTTTCTTCTCCCTCAGTCTATTACTTTCTTCTTCGTCTGCCTAGAAAAATTCATTACATATAAATATCACTCAGTGTAGAAGGTCTTATATATTTCTCTCTGATTTGAAAAGTAATTACTCTCTTCTGTATGAAGTTTAGAGCCTCATGTTTATGAATTTGTGCTGAAAGTTATCTAAACTCTTGTTCCACAAGTGACAGAACATTCTGGAAAGACTAGGATGTTGAGATGAGACAACTCCTAGTTTATTCTACCAACATGCATTTATCTCATCATAGTTCATGATAAAGTTAAGTAATCATAAAGTTGAAATCACATTAATATCCATGCCTGTATTTCACTGACTCATCAGTCCCCACTACATGACTTCAGGGTTTCAAGCAACTCCCATTCCGTAGTTTCTCCGTAGTCTCTGGGAGATCACGAGGAGCCTCTCTGTGCTGACACAGCAGCATCTTCCATCTGTCCTGTTCTTCCTCTGAGTTTTTGTAGCATGTGTGCCATGTTGGCTTGTTAACTAGGTCTGTTGTAACTCTTTGCTGAGAAAGCCATGTCCAAGACTTCCCCACTACATGGACCCTGTTATCTGAGCCCCCTGAATGAACAGAATCACAGCATTTTAAGGTAAAAGGAAATATTTGGAAGAAAATTACTCTAACTTTGGATCATATTTTTTCACCTCTGGCCCAGAACAGTATTGCATTGTCCTAAACTTCCTAAGTGTCTCCTGAAAATGTTTCCATTGGCTTCCTCTTGTATTTTTTATGTTCTTGGGGTCTCAAAACTAGAATGTGGTATCAATAGGGAAATATAAGTCAGCTAATTTTCATCGTTTTATTTTCTTCTGTCTCCCAGACAGTTTTATCAATTTTTTTTTTCAAGCACCCTCTAGACAAAAAGTAAAGTTTTCAAGCATATCAAACTCATGCAGGTTGACACCTGGAACATTGCAGCTGACATATTTGCCTTGGACAATGAGCATTTTGTACATGTCTCCTCAACAAGGCCACTAGTCAAGTAGGGGCCATGGTCATGTTGTATCCACCTCTATCTCCCAAGCATCTTGAGCAGCGAGGGGCACATATCTAGAGTTCATCAAATACTTGTTGCTTAAATGAGGACTTAATAAAATATTAAAGATTCTGAGGGTAGTTTATCCTAATATAAAGCATAGGATTATCTCATATGATTAATGCAATATATTTTGAATTAAATAGGTTCACGAGTAAGCACCCAAAGCTAGAGTCCCTCTGCAAAAGTGACACATACAGTGATTGAGTCGTAAGTGATCTCAAACATTTTTAGTCTTTTTGATTCCTTCCTCTAGATTCCAGCCATGACTTAATAAATTCCAATCTTTCTTATTTATGTATAATGAATCTTAAATATTGAATATAACATTGATCCTTTGGGAATGTAATCTCATTATGAAATATCCTCAAAATCCATTTCTTCTATACATTATTTTGTCTTGATTTCTTTTTGTCTTTTTTACATGTATTTTTTCCTTTCATGTATATAACTTCTGTATTTTAGCATCATTTGTGGTTCTTTCTGTATCAAGCACAAAGTATTGGGAATAAACATGCCAAATCTTTTCCATTCCATGATTTAGAATATTCTTTTACAAGAAAAGTATTTCAGTGCCTATAGTTTAGTTATAGATTTGCACCTGCTTGCCCTTAATCTGTCTTAAACAAGTAAATCCTCCGAAAGCTCTTTTCTCAGTCTCCTTATTCACTTTAAATGAGGACAAGAACTTGGTGAGTGGTCCATGGCTCACCAAACCTCCATGAATGCCAAGACAGGCCTCTGGCTCGAGTCTACATCTCCTCCATTAAAAAGGTGAACTGCAAAGTACATTCTGAAAAGTTAATCCTTATAATTTAAGCCCTTATTTGTTCCACATGAACTAACTTCCAGATTGTTACTGAAACAAATTTTCTTTTATTTGTGTATTCAAATAAGTATGATTCACTTAAAAAGCAGTCCCACTGAACCACATTTGCATATCCTAATTAGTTTAGCATGTTCATTTTCCATTCACATGTTTTTCGAATAAATGCTTTTGAAGAATAGTAAAACTCCACTAACATCTGAGGCTGCGAGTTCACAAAAAGAAAAGAAAAAAGAAAGAGCTGACATACATACTGGATAAAAAAGGCAAGAATTTCAATGTGTGGCACAGAGGATGTGGATTTGATTCCTGTTCATAATGGAGGCTTGATTTGTGTTTGATATACACGAGGACGTGGGTGGCTTCGAGGCCAGCTCGGACATGTATTTGTACAACCAACACAGGGCAGAAATCAAAGTGATATTCTAAGATTCTAATGTATATTAAGAATTGGTCAATTTTTGCAGATTTTTTTTAAACCTAAAATAAGCTAAGGTTAAATAGTTAGGCTACATCACCAAGAAATCTATCCATCAAAAAAGAAAACTATCAAATTCTGAGACATTCCCTCAGAAACATGGCAGTGTATTTTATGTCTTATAGAAACATGAACCATTGATTTAGAAGAAACGTCTCTACATGAAACATGGTCTGTGATTGGCTTGAAAGAAATGAAATAAGAAGAAAAAGAGCTTGTGTGTTACACACATGGCTTCAAATACATAATTATCTGCTCGAATTTATTTTTAAAATCCACTCATTCCTACAAATTAAAAGAACACAAAATATTGTCAGTTATATTTTTTTCAGTGTTATTATGTAGTGTCGTTATGCTGAACTATTTAGATTCTTATGTGGGTGTTCACTAATAATTTTGGAAGTTGATGCTATTTAAACCCACTCACACTCAGCCAGTCTTACACCTTCTTTCCTTTACTTGTAAAAAGTACAGGAAACAGAAACTCCTTATTTTTTCATTCTAATCCTGATCACGGATCAAATCTGGGATTTTCTGTTCAGATCTTTATTTCCATTCACTGTCACTGCATCTTTGGATTCCAGTGATTATTTAATGCACCTATCAGATCTGAAATAGTTAAGAAAACTTCTGTAATATTTGATTGGAAAAAGGAGTAGACTTTAGAAGGCTGTGCTATATTATCCTTCATTTAAAAGACAGAAGCAGAAAAGTTATTGTAAGAGTTCCACAAAGCTTACATTGTATTGGAATATTTTATTATTGTTCTATTAGCTATTTTAAAATGGAAACGTAGTCAACAAATGAAGTCAACAAATGATATTTGGAATTAAAAGTTCAAATTGCATGTCGTAAAGTACCTAGGTAATAAGGATGAAAATCTCTGAGTCACAAAGCCCTGGAGTCTCCTTGCCCATTAGGATACTTTGCTGTTAATATATCACTTCCAAGGTTGCACAGGCTACTTGCTACATTTGGAAGAGCAATTCTACTGAATTGTGAGAATAATCTTGGCGTTGGGAGATAAAGAGGAAGATTTGAGGCTGGGGAAAACTCACTTTCCCATTAGGATGAGGATAAAATGGGTCTACTCAACACTAATAGGAAATCAGCTGGAGTTAGACTTGTAAATAAACCACACTGTGCATATTCAGTGAAACTCGTTTTCATGTTGAAAATCAAACCTACTTACAGAGTATGCTAAGCAATTTGTATAAGTACACTTGCATATTGTAGTTTATGTATCCAAATGTTAAGTAAAAGAGAGATACCCTGAACTTCAACAAAACCATGAGTTTTAGTATGGGATGGATGACATATGTTTAAAAGGGTGTCACGGCTGCACATTTCTTCTTTTATTTGCATTTCCTAGAACTAGGGGAATGTAAAAAAAAAATCTGTGAGTTAGCTAAGAGGGTACAAATGGAAGAGGATCTGTGCTCCAGCTGAGAGCAGTATAAGTGGTGTCATGTTGGAGATCATTTCCAACTCTCTGTTGCTTTCTTATGTGAGAAATGAAGTTGAGGTGCTTGGCAGTTCTTGTCAACAATATGTCGAGGGGGTGACTGCACAGCGCCGTGGCAGGAGAGCTTTTAAACAGAAACACCAGAACCTGCGAAGTATGTGTCTGTGATTAGTACCTGATGCTTCACACAGTGGATGCCCGAGCTCATGCTCTTAATGGAATATCTCCTTTATAAAGACTAACAGCACACTGCCCTCTGTTAATCACATTAATGATGAAAAGATCATATGGCTACAATTCATTCCTCAGGATGAAAAAGTTTGTTTCTTCCCTTTCCAGATCCAGCAACACAAACACATCAGATGTCATCTTTGGTTGGCTATAGATATCAACTCTCACAGCAAACATAAATAACACGTACGTGTTGAAGGCCATAACGGAAGTGCTTATAGCTCCTTTATTCAAAATACCAAAAAGGATGCCACTTTACTCCCACAACTAGAATCATTTCAGAAAGATCATACATTTGAAGAAGACAAACTACAATCTCTAATAATAGCTTCCCTTTAATTTATTTTCCAAATGAATACCAGATGCACCCTTCCCATTGCACTCCCAAACATACATTCCCTATCTGCACAGTCGTAGTTATAAGAACATGTCCTTCTGTTAGAACTAGAGCTTATCTAGCTATACTATGTCCACGGTGTTCTTACCTGGTTGGCAGTCTTGACTATGGTTCTCAATAAATCATGCAGTTCCAAAGAAAGGCTGTGGTACCTGGTAAGATCATTTATGGAAAGAATAACTGATGTGTAAAGCAGAGTGTGGAAACTCAAGGGAAAAACTGGTTTTTGATCTATGTTTTGACTGTGGATGTGTGTGTGTTGGAGTGGGTGGTATATTAGAGTACTTTGAATACATTTTTATATATAATATTTAGCATTTACTAGCTTGTAGTATTCATGCAAACACCAATAAGAAAAAAGGAAGAATATGAACATCAACATATTAAAAAGGCAGAACTATTCATTTTAATTAGATGGTGCTTCTGACCATGTTATCAAAGCACTATACTAAATTCTACTGAATACAAAAATTAAACAAAACTCAGACATAATTATCCTCATAATCTATCAGAAGCAGCAAACACACGTAGAAATAGCTGTTAGAAATCATCTTTACCTCCTTGCTCTGTCTATTCAAAGACAAATCTGTCAATGGAAAATGTATAGGACTTGCAAACTTAATCTTGGATCACCATCTTTATCTGTTTTTATTCCATTTTAAATTCTTTGTTTTTAATGTTTTATTTTTACTTGTATTTGTTAAAAACTTCTTATATCCTCTTTGAATCAAGGATTAAAATCAAGACAAAATATATGGGCAATTATTAAGTAAAAAACTCATATATAATTAAATCTATGTTTTAGGAAGATAATTCTTGCAGGACTGGGGAATACGGATTATAAAGGGGAGACGGGACACTGTCATGGTTCAGATGAAGGACAAGGAGGACCTGACCTTGGATAAGGGCAATGAAACTGGAGCAGAAGGGATACATTTGACAACATTTAGGAAGGAGTTTCTACAGGGCCTTCTACTGACCGTTTGCACGTAGGATATAAGAGAGAAGGAAAAGAGAAATATCAAAGATATCTCCTCAGTTTCTTTCCCAAGTGACTTGGCAAATATTAGGCAAATATTATAGTCTTGGGTAGGGAGCACTAGAGGAGAAGTCATGGAATGGGGGAAGGTAGCAAGACAATGAGTTGACTTTTAGACATTAGAATGGGAGCACTTGGAGGACCTTCAAGTAGAAGTGTCCACCCAAAAATCCCGATTAGTAGATTAGGAGTATAATTTAGGATAAGTACAGTGGTTTATATTAGCAGAGAAGAAAAAGGAACTCGTGAACACAACCCTGAAGATAACAGCAGCATTTAAAGACCAGGCAGAGGAAGAGGAGACAGTGAAAAAATCTGAGGAAAAGTTGCAAATAAAATGAGCAATGAAAGATGTGTCATTGGGAGAAAGAATTTAAAAATGGACTTCGAAAGGGTGGAAACCATGTCTTTTTTGCATCTCTGAAGATTATCAAAGGGCTTGGAAAATAATAGGGACTCAAACTATTTGACGAATGATTTTTAAAAAGGATAAAAAGAGTCAGAGTTAACAAAATCATTATAGAGGAAATATTGACAAGGCACTATCGGTATTCTTCGTGAAAACAGTTTGGAAGCATGGGAGAGGATGAGGACACAAAGAGGGAATACGGGGAGATAGGACAAAGTGAGGACAGATTCAGCCCCGTGACAAGGACAGAGCCACCTGATGCATAATGAAGCGATGCGGCAGCATCTTCGGGGATAAGGAGGCTGATAAACCAAAGGGAGGAAAGGCCAGATGGAGCAGATTCAAAGAGGAAACGGGTCTGGAGAACTGGGGCAGGAGGGAGGAGAACCCGAGGGATGGAAACGGCATTCAGGGTATTTGTCATGGAAAAAGGGCTGGACTGGGAATCCGTATGCCCAGGTTCCGATTCCGGATCTGTGAATGAAAGAATCTTCCGGAAAACAATACTTCTGAGCTCATCTGTAAAACGAGGAACCAGGATTAGAAGGGAACTTCTTCCTCTGGGGAACCCAGATGATCTTATATGAGCCTTCAGCCCTAAATCTCCATGGTTCTTGGACTCCACAGTTGGTTAGAGGGGATGGGGGAAGAGAAGTGTTGTAGAGAGAGACTCTAGATAAGAAAGAGAAATAAGAAAATTTTCATTTGACCTACATAAAAAGATCATAGATGGCTTTCAATTAAGCCCTGGAAATAAAGAAAAAGTAATACATCTGTCAGATGCAGTAGACGAAAAAGAAGAGGCATTCAGAAGCCCACTCAGTCCAACCTCCTACCCTTTACGCTAAGGCACGATATATGCATAGTCCAGGTAAACCCCGTCCTGAGCAGCACAGTGAGGGTAGCGGATGCAAAGTCATGTGGCCCTGACGGGCTAATGGCTTTGTTGCTGTGCTGAGACTTCTACCGTGAGAAAACCAGAGGTCAGCTGGATCTCAGGGCAGCCTTTAGACAGGTCCCAACTTGACCAGGGATTGGCCCACCCTCTCCTCCTCAGCTCTTGCTCTAGTGGTTTGGAAGCGGGTCCTGGTCCTCAAATTTCCTTCTTCCCCCAGGTTCTTACCTCAGATGCAGAAACTTCATGCTGGTGGCTTATTTACACATCAGATTTTATTAATTAGAAGTAGAGACCTTATTATTATTGGCTCAACTAATCTATCCTGCCAAGGGAGACAAAGTTTAGTAATACCGCAAATTAAAACATTTTGCAGCAGTCTTGCTGATTAATACAACATGTTAAACTTTTCCTTTTTTCTTTTCTTTTTTTTTAGTGAAGTAGTTTCAGCTCCTATAAAACAGACATTTGCTATCTTTTCCTTATCTTCCAATATGAGATAATCACAGACAGCTTCTAGAGCTCTCCTGTTCAAGGGAAGGCCAGCCAGACAATTGTGTGACATGGCCCAAGTCACTGGAAATGCCTGCTAGAAGCCAAAGTAATGCACCCTGAAGTTCAAGTTGACAGAAAGGCTGTTTGTCCAATGATATAAAGAGGACCCGGGACTGATGGGTGGAAGATGGGGTCTGCCCATATGATGGAAACATTAGACATGATCTTCTATGTTTTAAATATATTTATCTTTAAAAATGTCCCTTTAGAATAAAGACAGATTGTAACATGGATACTTGGAAGGGATTGTTTTACACTTTAAATACGTGCAGTGACTTTGAGTGAGTGACACGAACCAGATCTGTGGAGTCACCTCAGTTATACAGTTTGTATCTAAGAATTCTTTTGTACTACCAAAATTATTGTTTATTGGATGATTGTGATAAATCACAGTGCAGAGAAGGGAGAAAACTTGCAGTAGAATAGCATTTCTCAAAGTTACTTTCACTATTGCTCCCTAAGGAGCTTTTAGACATATTTTTATCAAATATCTCTCTGCCTCACATTTTAGTAACACAGATATGCTGTATGTCTGTTTACGTATGTAAGATATTTTTACTACCCGCCAAAACAATTTTCATGCCTTGAGGATGATATTATCCCTGTTGAAAACATATGGAGTAGAGAAAAATCCAGAACCTAGGGACACAGCTTTGATGTATAAATAATTCTTCCTTTAAACTTGTGTGAGTTGCCTGTTTATCAATTCAAGAGAGAGAACGATGAATACAACCCATCTGGAGTGTGCTGGATATGCTCTCTTGCCAAAGACCCTTAGCTAGTATCAGTGCAGATTATAAAGCCATAAATTCAGATGCTCTATTGATCACCATGAAGGATTTAACTCTTACTTTCTCCCATTCTGTATGTACTTGGAGAAGACAGACTTCCGGCTGGAGGAAAGGGGAAAAAGCAGAAGGAACAATGCCCTCCACCCCTAGAAGCTCCACATCGAATGCAAACAGTTATGATTGAACCTTTGCTAGGGATTGCCACAAACTCCAAACGACTAGGTCCAAATTGTCAAGTTGCTATATGTAAATAATATGATGCATTTTTTGTTTGTCTCTATGTCATGAAGCACTTGCCCTGCAGGTGCTCATATTATGTCAGAACCCGATGTGAAAACACATTATTTTAGCAACATGATGAGAACTAAAAGAGAAGTATGAAACTTGCCACAGAGCAGCACAGAAGGGTACACGGTGACATTTGAGCTGCTTCCCCCAGAAGAGACAGCATCGAGATGAGAGAGATGCACAAATGCTTAGAAGAGTGACAGGAGGAATCTGATAGAAAAAGAAAGGCTGTAACCTACAATATATGGCATACGCTAGAGCAACGAAGTGGGAGAAAAACAATTATCTACCAGGAGTCAAGAATTTAGGTTCCAATATGTCTTTGCCAGTTTTTAGCTATGGGATATTGAGCTACTCACTTATTCTCCTAAAGTCAGTTTTGTTACGTATTAAATTGGAATACTGATGTAATCCTCATGGACTGTTTTGAACTACTGAGAAGAAGGAAATTAATGTATTAATAGATTATTATTGGAGATTTAAGTATGTATCTGTTCATACTTGTGCATATACTTCCGTGTCTTGATTTTTTTTTAAGATGAGGCCATCGATGGTAATTTAATCCAGATGAATATACTGAACTAAAGTGGCAGCGGTCAGTAGTATTTTGTGATGACCGCCGCATTCGCAGACTCTCTTGCCATGCAGGAAGAAGCCTACGCTTTTCAGATCTTTCTGCAAGACCCATTAATTGACTAATGCTTACATTTTATGGTATTTAAAATGGTAAAGATACATAGTTAATAATGTTATTATCATTATAGTAATAATGTTTAGAAATAGTTTATCAGAAGTGTATGAAATCTTGAGATGTAACAGTGGCCAAACTGGTTTTCGAGTTCTTTTCTATTATTATAATTTGTCTTTTACTAGATGTCTAACGGAAAGGATAGTTTTAAAGGATCAGAGTCTCCTTAAGGAATATGTACTGAGAGAAAGAGACATTTACTTACTGGGAGATTCAGTGTTTTAAGTGATTTTTCAGTAGGGAAAAATGAAATTGTGTAATTTATGCATAATTATAATTAAGATTAAATTTTAATGGATGTATATTTTAGGCCACCTTAGTGTGGCCAACTTAGTGTGGCCTAAAACATACATCCATGGAACAATTAAAGTTGGATCTTGGTGTAGACATATATTTATTTTTTTCTACTTCAAAACCAATTAAGATATTTTGGAAACCACTAATAGCTCTAAAATGAATTTACTTTGAAATCAGATTTTTCCACGTCTTATCTGTAAAATAAAAGAGATCCCTTAGTAATTAAGGCAAACTATTTTTTAAAACCATAACTATTGAAAAATTATTTTGAGAACATTTAGGAAATTTGATGCCACACACTTAGAATTACGTACGTATTTTCATGACCATAAATTATTGTAAGTATTTTTGTAGTTGGTTGCATGGGTGAATTGGTTTGCTCTTGTGATTTCAGAGTAATGGAAAATAAGGCAGATATTTGGGTCCTTCTTTCTCTATTTTTTAAAACAACAACTAATGTAAATGACTAGGTTGAAAAATATTTTGACTCCATAAATACCACAGAAATCAAATTTTTCATGTTTTTTGAGGATCTGGTAACATTGCATGAATATCTAATTTTTCAATGTTATTCAGATTCTCAAATGAGCCATTTAACAGATTTCATTTGCTGTTTTGACAGTTTTGGTCTTGCATTTCATAGTTTGCTTTGTTCAAATTTATAATCTCTATATTGTACTATTTAGTTTATATAGTCCAAAACTTGTCATGGTTATCTGATATGGATGCCCTAATTGCATAAACCATAAACATGATTTACTTTTTAAAAATTATTTTATATAATTAGATTTTCTCTATATTCAAGTGAATAAATTTTATCGTCCCCCTACATTCTTCTTGGTTATGCTATGAATTACTTTATAAGAAAACTCTCATTCAGACTCATAAATTATATATTCTTTTTATAGAAATATTTTCCCCCTTAAGTAATATACAGCTACTTCCAGGTTCTACAGAAATAACTGTTCAAAAGTGAAAAGCTGTAGCTCTACAAGATCAATTTCTATTTCTTTCCGGAGTAGATGACTTTCGTATGGAAGTCACATTTTCATTACCTTTCTTCCCCCATTTATCTCATGCAGAATTCCATTTCAGCCTCATGTTTCTTAAATGGAATGAGCAGGTAGGGTTATATTAGCAATCTTCAGACTTGCACATATACATTATAGATAATATTTCAGAAAGATGAAAAAATTCTTCTCTCATAGAGAGCTTTACAGAATTATTAAAGTGTTCCCATCACAACTACACCAAATGTGATTTTTGTATAACTTTATATTGCCCCAAGAACCTTGCTTTTGGTGTGAGTGCTATGCACGAAATAATCAAATATGTAATATTTAAAATATCATTTACAAGTTTTTCTTGCTGCGTAGAAGTGAGATATTTGAACAGAACATTCCTATATCAAATGCCTTCTTTCCTTGTGCCCCTCCCAGCAAATCTCTATATGTTCTATTAGTGGCAGTACTTTACTCACCAAATGATGGTAGCCAGTCAACTTGAATAGAACTATATTCTCAGCTTATATACTCAGAAGAGTATTTAATAATTAATGTTTTAGATATTTTCTCTTCCTGAATACCAGGTCATAGTGGAAGATAGTGTTGCCAAGTTGTTGGAAATACATAAAATTGGGAGCAAAAAGGCTTATACTCAAATCCTGACTCTATTACTTATTAACCATGTGACCTTAAGCAAGTGCTGAATCTCTTTAGCATATGTGTTCTCATCTAAAATAATCAGGAAGTAAAATTCCTGAACAGATCAATCAATACCAAGTACCGAAATTGAAATAGCAATAAAAAACCTTCCTAAAAAGAAAAGTCCCAGACCAGATGGTTTCACACCCGAATTTTACCAGATCTACAAAGAACAACTGGTGTCCATTCTGCAGAAATTATTCCACATCAAGAAGGAAGGAATCCTTCTCAACATGTTTTACGAAGCCAACATCACCTTGATACCAAAACCAGGAAAGGACGTAACAAAGAAAGAAAACTACAGACCAATATCCCTTATGAAAATATATGCAAAAGTTCTCAACAAAATCCTAGCAAACAAAATTCAGGTGCTTATCAAAAAAATAATCCATCACGATCAAGTGGGCTTCATCCCAGAAATGCAGGGATGGTTCAATATATACAAATCTATAAATGTAATTTACCACATAAATAGAAGCAAAAGCAAAGACCATATGATCCTCTCAATGGACGCAGAAAAGGCATTTGACAAAATTCAACACCCTTTTATGATAAGAATGCTTAACAAAATAGGCATAGTCGGGACTTACCTAAAAATGATATAAGCCATATATGACAAGCCCACAGACAATATACTGAATAGGGAAAAATTGAAAGCATTGCCACTTAGAACTGGAACCAGACAAGGTGGCCCTTTATCACCACTTCTATTCAACGTAGCACTGTAAGTCCTAGCCAGAGCAATCAGAAAATAGAAAGAAATCAAGAGCATCCAAATGGGGATAGAAGAGGTCAAACTATTGCTCTTTGCTGATAATATAATCTCATATCCATAAAACCCCAAAGATTCTGCCATGAGACTATTGGCATTGATAAACAAATTCAGCAAAGTCTGAGGTTACAAAATCAATGTACAGAAATCAGTAGCATTCCTATATGACAACAATAGTCAAACTGAGAACAAATCAAAGACTCAATACCCTTCACGATAGCAACAAACAAAGTAAAATATTTAGGAATATATTTAACTAAGGAGGTAAAAGACCTCTACAGGGAAAACTATGAAACACTGAGGGAGGAAATAGCAGAGAATGTAAACAGGTGGAAAACAATACTATGCTCATGGTTCAGCAGAATCAACATTGTTAAAATGTCTATACTACCAAAAGTGATCTACAGATTCAATGCAATCCCATTAAAATACCAACACCAGCTTTCACAGATCTAGAAAAATAATTCTACATTTCATATGGAGCCAGAGAAGCCCATATAGCAAAGTAATCTTAAACAAAAAGAACAATTGGGAGGCATCAATATACCAGACTTCAAGCTATACTACAAGCCTATAGTAATCAAAACAGCATGGTTCTGGCACAAGAACAGAGACATAGATCAATGGAACAGAACTAAGAACCCAGATATAAAACCACCCTCATATAGCCATCTCATCTTTGAAAAAGCAGACAAAAACATACACTGGGGAAAAGAATCCTTATTCAATAAATGGTTCTGTGAAAATCACATAGCCACATGTAGAAGACTGAAGTAGGATCTGCACCTCTTATCTCTCACAAAAATCAACTCATGTTGGATAACAGACTTAAACCTAAGGCACGAAGCTATAAGAATTCTAGAAGAAAATGTCGGAAAAACTCTTAAAGACATTGGCCTAGGGAAAGAATTTATGAAGACCCCAAAGATAATCACAGCAACAACAAAAATAAATAAATGGGACCTGATCAAATTAAAGAGCTTCTGCATAGCCAAGGAAACTATCACAAGAGCAAACAGACAACCTACAGAATGGGAGAAAATATTCACCTGGTACAAAACCGATAAAGGGCTGATAACTAGAATCTATACAGAACTCAGGAAAATCAGCAAGAAAGAATCAAATAACCCTATTAAAACATGTGCCAAGGACATGAACAGAAACTTTTCAAAAGAAGACAGAATAATGGCCAACAAACATATGAAAAAATGTTAACATCTCTAATCATCAGGGAAATGCAAATCAAAACCACAATGATATATCACTTAACTCCAGTGAGAATGGCTTTAATCAAAAAGT
>CAUYSK010081969.1:0-131267 GCA_963575035.1 Avahi laniger
TGGATTAATAAACTGTGGTATATGTATACCATGGAGTACTATTCAGCTTTAAGAAACAATGGTGACATAGCACCTCTTATATACTCCTGGAAAGGGCTGGAACACATTCTACTAAGCGAGGTATCCCAAGAATGGAAAAACAAACACCACATGTACTCACCATCAAATTGGTATTAACTGATCAACACATAACTGCACATATAAGAATAACATCTATTGGATGTTGGGCAGGGGGGAGGGGGAGGGGGAGGAGGGAGGAGGGGACGGGTATATGCATACACAAAGAGTGCAATGCACACCACGCGAAGGATGGACATATTTGAAACTTGGACTGAGGGGGGGAAGGGGAGCAAGGGCAACACACGTAATCTAAACATCTGTACCCCCATATTATGCTGAAATAAAAAATAAATAAATAAATAAATATTGTAAAAATTAACAAAAAAAAAGTAACAAGCAAAGGGAAATTTCAAGAAAATTGCAGAAATGTCAGTACTGTTAACACCTCCATTTTACAGATGAGGAGACTGAGGCATGGAAAGGTTAAGTAACTTGCCCAAAGTCACAGAATTGAAATTCAGATCCAGGTTTTTCTAACCACCAAGGTTATGTGCCTAATTACTTAACTAATCTTGTCTGTCTTCTTGCAATTCCAAAATGCTTTCTTTCTCCTCTGTTCTTTGTATATGCTGTTCCTTATTGCTGGAACAGTTTTCTCCCTATTATCTTTTGCTGGTTAAATCTTCTTTATGTTTTCATCTCTCAATTTAAATATTTTTCTTCTTGGAAGCCTTTCCTTACATGCCCTCTTCTCTGTGTGATTTTTGCCTCTATCATAGCACTTAGTCCCCTATTTTGCATGTTTTATTTACCTATCTTGCTAAACCACCGTGTTAATAGTATTCTCTTCCTGATCACTAAATCTCTTTCTTGTTCACTACCATTTTTGAAGGCTTTGGCTTATAGTATACATTCAGCCCAAAGGTGTCAGAGTTGATCAATCTTCTGTTTTAGTTTGGATGCTTGAAGGGAGAGATGGTACCCAGGGAGGGAAAAGCAAAAGCAAGTGTGGGGGAGAAGGGAAGGATGGGTTTCATTCTAGGGCACCTCACAGGACCTGCCTGCAGGTCAGCTTAAGTCCTTCCAGTGAAATCATGCTTGCTGTTTCAGCATTTACTGCAATCTGCCGTAGGAGGGCTACTTAGTCCATGATTTTAAAAAAATGCTCTGAAAGGTAGCATTCTATGTCTCTGGAAGGCAAGCCTAGACATGTGGTGGGAGTTAAAGAAATGTAGAATTACAAAAAAGAATGCCTCCCACGGGTGTCTAAAAATGACGTTCCTAGCAGCTTTAGGTATCACAGTTGAGCAGGCAGAAAAGTATTTGATTAACTCACTGGCATTATCTCCAAGGTGTGGGTGTCTTGGAAATCTGCATGCACAATATTCCTTTCAGATGAGCTACTGGACATTGTTCTATGTATGCTACATTGTGACCCTTCAGCTCACTTTGCACATGGCTGAGGGCATACACTTAAAAAATTATCCCTCTCGAGATTAAGATAGCTGTGCTGTGGCCATTTTGTGCCTGGCATTTAAGAACAAGATAATAATATTTAAAACTGACTTGAAATAGAATTTCTGAACGTACCAGAATGTGCAACACATCTCACCCCAGCCCCTTCATTCTCTATACCCTCCTTTCTCCTGTAGGTTTTCAGATAACTCTTGCTCATCTGCCTTTTTCCTCCTGTATTTCTGGTATATGGTGAATCAGACTTGGTTCATTTAGGTGGCAGAGTTAGTCATAGTGTGCTACAGAAGTCTGCAAAGGCCACATACGATAGGATCTTCAGCAACAATGGATAAGAATGGGGTTTACCCAGTATCCTTCTCACTCTGTCCCTTTCCTGCCCCTGGGTCAGAAAAACTCTTTAAATTGATCCCTATGGTCAAGTAAAAGTGCTTTCAATGCAAAGTTTAAGAAGAAGAAATCCAGGCAACAGGAAATCTGAGTTTCCAAATGTGGATAGGTATTCCCATTACCTTACTTGAATCTATATATTTATCATGACTCAATTTCTCTATCTGATTTAGTAGTAATGGTTATAAACATTTTTAAATCCTACGAGTACCCAACAGGCTTTATTTCTCTGTCAAATTTCGGTTAACTGGTAGTGGATGTCAGGAACAATTTGTCAATAACAGATCTGAAGCTGTGTATTTGTTATTAGATAATTATGCTCTAAGCCAGGGGTTAGCAAAATTTTTCTGTATAGGGCCAGATAGTAAATATTTTAGGCTTTGCAAGCCATATGATCTCTGTTGCAGCTAGTCAGTTCTACTGGTTTTTGTTCAAAAGCAGCCAAGACAAATGAATGAGTGTGGCTGTGTCTCCCCAAAAACCTTTACAAAAACAGGTTACAGGATTTGGCCTACTGCTGGGCCATAGTTTGTTGACCCCTGCCATTCAGTGGACAGAGGGGGACTGGTGATATAGATACGGTACATTTCCCATCCTTGATACCGGGGCTTACTGCATCTAAACATTTTCACTTTACAGTTTCATTGGTTTTGACCAAGAAATGTGAGAAAGTGCAGCAGCAGCAGGTATTTTTAGGATAGCGATACATTCTGGTTAAGAACACAAGCTTTGGAGAAATATCAGGATGGGAATCCAGATCTGTCACTTCTGAGCTGTGTGAATTTGGGCAGACAATTACCCTTTGAGTGCCCCAGTCTCCTAATCTGTTAAATGAAGATAGCAGCATCTGCCTCAAACATAAAGGGATCTTCAAAAAATGCTTGGAATAAGTGCAATTATTATTATCATCTTCCCTCTCTATAAACTGGGGCTAGGCTCATATGATGTTTATGAGTATTAAATAGGGTAGCATATGTAAAGCTTATAGCACAATGCTTAATGTACAGTAATGTTTAATAATAGCTATTATTCATAGTCCCCTTTTACAAATAAGGGATGTTTAAAATGATCAAATAGTTTTGCCAAAGCTTTACAGGGCATAATAGCACAAGTGAGATTGAAATCCAGTCCTTTGGATTCTGGAGCTCACTCTGTGCCCACTAAAACTAACAAAAGTGTGCTGAAGCTCCTTGAAAAGGTACAAAATCAAACTCAGATAGAAACATTAATGGTAGTACATAGACAAACTAGCTTTTCTCTCTCATTTCATTTGTTAATTTGTTTATTTATTTTTAGTGACATATTTCTCTAAAGTACCTTGATTTGAAACATATTTTCTTTATAGGCCTGCAAAGAGGCAGCTTGGCTGTGGGAATAGAGCACAGGCTTATGAACTTTTAGGGAGAAGAGATTTTTTACATTGATTGCTTTTTCTACTAGATATGTTTCATCCTTTATGAAATGAACAGCATAGCTCTAAATACCCATGTTTTATTCCATGTTGATATCATTTTGTCCCTAGCTGAATGGAGAAAATGGTAGGCACATAAACCGAAGTGAGGGGAAAGCTACAGATCTATGATTTATGTGCTTGTATGGCTTGAAAAGTGATTTTCTCTCTCTCTCTCACCTCCCTCCCTGACCCCTCTGGAAATTTTTCTTAGGGACCCAGAAGAAAGCTGCCAGTTTGCTATGGCACACAGAGGTTCAAAGGTCAAATAGAGTTAGGGCACAGAAGACAGCAATGTGAGCCATAGGAATTATTAGTAAACAGGAAGATAGTCAGAATGATTTAGACAGGCAGAGGAGGAGCACAATTCCCAATTTAGTCCCCATTGGGTCAGCCACATTCAATGCTTATTCTTGGATCTGTATGAGAACCTACTGGGCAGCCTTATATTATAATACCACAGGCCCCAGTTAATTGAGCTAGCTTTGTGGGCCTCTGTTCTTTGAAAACTAAAGAATTCTGGCTGAAATAGTGATGTCCCAGGGGCAATGTCAGTGGGACAGACATTTGAACTATTTCATATCCTTGCTACTTCACATGCAGGGATGAGAAAAAAAGAAAGAAACACTTATACCTTTAAGTCTTGTTTTAAATATTTGCTTCAAAGCATAAATCAAAAGCCCTAGTAAATATAACTACATTTTGAGGGCTATCTGATTGTCATCAGCAGTTTCTGAAGAAAGCTATGTATGTCACTGCTTTGTTTTTTTCTCTCAGCTAGTGTTTTAGATGATTTTCCACCTCATTTCATTTTTATGATTACACTAAATATTACTGCATATTACATGTTCCTAAATAATGATTAAGTGGTAGGAGTGGGTATTTCAAGGGCTGTTTTAGTTCTTATTGGGTTTCTAGTAAGTCTACTTTGGAATGTCATCGTCAATTCATGAGGAGGTCTTGAAGTGGTCCCTGTTTAATAACTTGAGTCGTTTAAGTTTACCTCTTCCTCCTCCCAAGTTGCATGCTTTTTCCATGAGATGATTGACCCTTCTCCCTTTGCTTACTCCTAAATTCACTCTCGGCTCCTCCCTTTCCTGTCATGTTTCACTGCCTCCAACAGCCCTTCGTTTTCCCTAGTGATGCTGAGGTTCTAGGGAGGCTAAAAGTAGTTGCTTTCCATGTGCAGTGTAGGGGATCCAGCCCTGTTTTGTGGACCCTAGTACAGTTATTCTACGATTGCTGCTGATTAGGAAAAAAATCCTTTCCTCCCAATACAAGTTGATGTACTACTTAGTGACATGGTCCCCATTTTATAATTTAGAAAACAAAACGGTTAAACACAATTCATTTGTTGATGTTTTGCTCAAAGGAGTAATGCTTTGGAAGGATGATCAGGTAGAGAGTTCCAGGAGATGCTTTAACGGTAGTGGGCAGGTCCAGTTGGAGACTGACAGCAAAGATTCTGCTGATGGTATGAGAAAGTAGGTTGTACAGCACTGAATTTCTTGTTGAAGGCTCTTTTGTTTTAGACATATGCAGCCACATCAAAAATCATAAAGCAAAACTTCCAAAGGCAGTTCAAGCTCAATATTCATTTAGCACTTATGTGCCAGGGATTGTATAAGTTCTTTGGGGTACATCAAATGAGTAAGTTAATGAGTGCCCGCGAGAACCCCAGTCATGATTCCAGAGAGACTGACAGGCAAGAAAACCGACAATTATGGCACAGTGTGATAAGTTTGTGATGGAACCATGTGCACAACAAGGCTATGGGAATTCAGAGGGAGAAACAATTCATTCTGCCGTGGAGTGTGGCAGGGCAGGGAAAGACTTCAGAGAAGAGATGGAACTAAAAGGGTCCTGAAGAGGGAATAGGAATTGAGAAAGAGCAGAAAGGGAAAGGCTTACAGGTAGAAAGCACAGAAAGGAAGGGTTGACTGGAAAGGAGAGAGAGAGCTTAAAGAGAGCTGCCAGGAAGATTTTGAGATCATTTCTTGGTAACCACCTTAGCATAGTTTCGTGGCTGTGGCTGAATCATTCAAATACTCCTGGCTGCCCAATCCCTTTCCACACCCCCATTAGGCTAACATTTTATGTGGAATCTAATTCTGAATCAGCAGGTGATGGAGACGTCAGTGATGAGGAGAAAGTTACCTCAGGGACATCCCTTTCTAAGCAGTGGAGTAAGTCCTGCCTCCAAACCAGGGGCACCCACAGCCTCCCTGGCCCATGCGCATGCTGGCCCTGAGCTAAACCGGCTGTGATTGACTTGAATTAAACTCACCTTTGCAAATATTGTTGTCATGAGTAATACCACATGCTAGAAGAAGAAATCAAACTTAAAAAGAAAGAGGATGAGGAGGAAAAGACCTAGGGGAAGGTGCAAATGAGCACTTTCATATGTTTAAGAAAAAAGATAAAAAGCAAACACTTTCAAAAGATGGCACTTTCAGCTCTAACATGCAATGGAGGAAGAAATTTGTCAAGATCCCATGTGTTTTCTTGATGATTCATCTCCTCCCTCTGTGAACAAATTGATAAAATATCAAGCAAGAGCTGTTCTGGAGATAACGAGCACAAGAGAACTTACAGTAGGTGTTGTACTTTGCAGCACTGATTGTGTCTATTTGATTCTAGCCAAAACAGTCTCCTACTCGCCTGCAGAGAAGGGTGGAGATTCTGGCCGTGACTCACAGGGGGGTGGCCAGAAGGAGGGGGCAGACCAGCCTGGGTATCTGGGGCTGAGTGTGCCTGGTGTGCCCTTGCATGCCCGGAGAATTGTGGGGGTGACCTTCCCCCATCTGCCTCCATTTACTTTTCACTTCTCTTCACCTCTTTCTCTTTCCACCCCCACAAGTACGTGCACACATTGGAGAGAAGAGGCTATTTTGGGCTTGCTTGCAAAGGCAGAAATCACACCCAGACACAAAAAAGCTAGGCAAGGATACTGCTGAGAAAGCAGATCACATTTTTGAATAACTGAGTTGAGAGGAGGATCCTTCAGAAGGAAAGAGACCTGCAGGTGACATTTAGTTCTACCTTTTTGATCTACTTGTTTTGCTTCAGTGGTTAAAATTTTTCCTGATTTTGATCATTAGGAGCTTCTGTTACAGTTTCTCAAAGAATGACAGAGTGACTTCATCAGACAGAATTCCTTTCTCGCAATCGGCTTGAATGTTTAGTGTGTGTTTCCTTAATTTCATTGGAAGAATGGCATTACCTAACTAGTTCCTTGGGGTCTGGTCATGTTCTGTTCTTTTTTGATTCATGTGTTGGGGAGGAAAATGAGTCACACTTGATTAAGGGGTTGATAACACCTACTCATACAAATTATGTGTGTGGCTAGGAAAAGATGAAGCAGAATGCCATGGGGTGACAATTCTCTTTCCTCTGCCTGCGTGTCAACTTTACAGCCTGCAACTCCCAGCATCTTGATCCATGAGCTGTTGGGTCTGCAGCCAACTCTAAAGAAAAGTACAGTATGTGTGTGTGTGTGTGTGTGTGTGTGTGTATCAGAACTCTGGTTCCTCACTATTGTCAAACTATTATATTTATGTGATCCTTATTGACTTTTTGGAAGAGACTATTTGAATGCCAAATCAGGCTGCCAGGCACAAATTATGGTAATAACAATAATGATTATTTATTATTTGTTTTGTGTTTGGCAGTGTGCTGGGTACACCTCCTCTTTTAATCTTCCCAATATTCCACAAGTAGATATTTAAAATGTCTACTATAATAATCTCAGGGAGGTTAAATGAGTAAGCTCAACCTCAGGTCCGCTTATCTCTCAAATTTGTGCTCTTTTATAGCCTTTTCAATCTGATTTTGGAATTGCACTGTAAAACCCACTATGATTTAAAAGCATTCCTATGAAATGTAAGGCAGCAAGATAGGATGTTTTATTCATAATGTGTGACAAAGCCAGAAATTTAAAATGCTTCAATATCTGCACCACTTAATTTAGCACATAATTTTATATTCTCACAAATTGTTCCACTTCTTTTATGAAGATCAATCCTTGAGGGTAGGTTGGGTTTTTTTTAATTTTTTAAAACTTTTCTTTGTATCATATTCTGAGCCTAAGGTAAGATAAGAAATCCAGCAAAGACAAGGGAATGGACAAGATATTAACATGTGTGTGCTCAACACGTGTTCCTATGAAATCACAGTTTAGGTAAGGATTAGATTCTAAAGTCAGCACTGTAAAACCCACTACTATTTAAAAACATTCTTATGATTATTTATTATTTTTTTCCCAACATCAAGTTGCTTAGAAAGGCAATTGCTCATTTCCTAGCCTTGTGGAATTTAGATGGGATTGGTCTCACCACAACTCTAGAATGGGCCCTGGTTGACTCAAAGTTGTCAATGAATTCCATGTCCTTGGCTACAGTTATTGATTCAGGAATATCACATGACCCAAGTAAAACCAATCGAGGCATGATTTCTGGGCTTTGGTTTGAACTATAAGAAATGTCCATTTTTTCTTTCTATAGGGTTCAAGACGCTGTGAGGACTAAGAAAAGGATCTTCATATGAACTCACTCAATGCTGAAAATGCAGAGCTATGAAATGATGAGAAAGACCTGTGTCTCAGGATCACTGTTTGAGTCCCAAGTCATCCCTAACCCAAGACTAGGAACTAATAGATTCTTTTATTGTTTAGGACAGTTCGAGTTTGTTTTTCTGCTCCTCACAAGATGAATGCTACCTGATTTTCCCAGGAAAGTAAAAAATTTCATACGTCATTACATTAGAGATAGTCACACAATATCATAATAAGACCAATACAACAGTTATTTTTATTATTATTATTCTTTCTTTGTCATTGAAATGGATGATGAAGTAACTGGTTTTAATTTAAGGGCCATGTTAGGAAAAATACACTTTTGAAAATTCTTTAATAATACCATGAGATGCTCAGAATGTCTAAGGCAAGTGGAAACTGAGTTTACTCCACGAAACAGTACAGATTCTTGTGTTTGCTTGAGGTCATTTGCTAACTGAGAGAAAGTCAGGTAATACCACAGATGCTATTTAAATTTCTCTCCCCTCCCCCACACATACATCAAGTACATGCATTTTGGAAATCGCATAAGAAAAATAAAATACTCAGGATATGACTCCAGGATATTATCTAACTTGCCCTTACAAAATCAGTTTAAGGAAGGAGTCAGTATTTCAATTTTCTACATATGAGGGCATTGAGACTCAGGAAAATTTGATGCTTTTTTCTGACATTGTCGAGATCATAACTAAAGCCAGGATATATAGCTGGGCCTGTCAGACACAAGCTACATGACACAGGAGATCAATAAATTCACTCTGATTGATTGAAAACCTCATTGGACTTCAATTTAATGAAAGTTATAAATATGGTGGCAAATTGATATCACCAAGGAATCAATGAAATTGTTTAATAACGTGGTATTTACAAGTCTTGGCCTATTCCCTTTAGTAGCTGAGTTTGAACCACTGTATTTTAGTTTTAGAATCTTGGATACTTCCAAATTACAGAGTGCTTAAGAGTCATGTAACAGCATGTCTCTCAGGTAGTTCCAAATGGCTAAAAACTGATAATTTCCTGTGAAGCAGGGAAATCATACAGTGCAACATGGTTGAAAGTACTTACTAGAATTAGAGAAAAATATTGTAATTACTGAAAGAAAAAAACCTAAAAATAGAAATCACTTCACCATTAACATAAAAAAATCAAACTTTTACTTTTTTTTATTTTTAGAAGAGGATGAAATCCAGAGAGGGACAAAGGTCTGCCAAGGCACCTGGCTCCAAGGTAGAAGATGGTGCCGTTTGCTTAGGCACAAAGTACAGCACAAAACTGGGGACAGAAAATGGCAGCCTGGCATTAGCTGCTACACTACCACTCCCTGAAAATGGGAAGACACTATCCCTTTCAGTTTACACACTCGAGGGAGGCAATGGGGCAAAGACTAAGGTTGGGAGAAGCAGTTGCTGATAAGCTTTGAATATTTTACTCTTTTCAGAAATGCTATAGACGATATGAGCAGAGGGATACATCTGAGGCTTGTGAGAACAAATATTTATACTCCCAGGATTGTGCATTCTCTTTTGAGTATGGAACAGCAATAGTGGGAGAAGAGCCAGGCTCCGCTCCCACCTCTTAGAGACTCACCCTCAGTACAGTTTCTTTTCACATTTTCTTTACTGGCAGAATGGAGAGAGGGACTAACATTTATTGAGGGCATATGTTGTACTAGTCTCTTTCATGGTGACATTATTTAACACTTCAACATCTCTTTGAGATAGATTTTCATTTTGTAGAGATAAACAAGCATTTGGAAATTTTAAGAGATTTGCCAAAAGTGATTCAATATACTGGAGAAAGGACACCCTATTCAATAAATGGTGCTGGGAATATTGGATAGTCACATACAGAAGAATAAAACTGGATCCCTATGTTTCACCATATACAAAAATTAACTCTAGATGGAGTAAAGGGTTAAATGTAAGACCTGAAACCATAACAATTTTAGAAGAAAATGTATGAAAAACAATGTCTTCTAGACACTGGCCTAGGCAATGAATTTATGAGTAAGACTCCAAAAGCAAATGTAAATAAATTAGACTTAATTAAACTAAAAAGTTTCTGCACAGCAAAGGAAATAATCAACAGCGTATATAGACAACCTACAGAATGGGAGAAAATACTTGCAAACTATACATCTGACAAAGGTCTTATATCCATAATATACAAAGAACACAAAAGAATTAGCAAGAAAAAACAAAGAACCCCATCAAAAAGTAGACAAAAGACAAGAGAAGATTTTTCCCAAAAGAAGATAGACAAATGGCCAACAAACATGAAAAAATGCTCAACATCATTAATTATTAGGGAAATGAAAATTAAAACCACAATGAGATATCACTTTACTCCTTCAGAATTGCCATTATTAAAAAGTCAAAAAACAGTAGATGCTGGTGCAATTGCAGTAAAAAGGGAATACTTACACTGTTGGTGGGAATGGTAATTAGCACAACTGCTATGGAAAACAGTGTGGAGATCCCTCAAAAAACTAAAAGTAGACCTACCACTTAATCCAGAAATCCCACTACTGGGAAAAAAAGTCATGATATCAAAAAGACACCTGCACCAGATTGTTTATTGCAGCACAATTCACAGTTGAAAATATAAGGGACCAACCTAAGTGCCCATCATCTGATGAGTGGATAAAGAAAATGTGGCATGCACATACCATGGAGTACTACTCAGCCATAAAAAGGAATGGAATAATGCCTTTTGCAGCAACTTGGATGGAACTGGAGACCATTATCCTAAGTGAAGTATCTCAGGAATGGAAAAACAAACACCACATGCTTGTGGAAGCTAAACAAGGGATACATTTGTTCATAAAGAGATATAATGGATGTTGGAAACTTAGAAGCAGGCAAAGGATGTTAGGGATAAAAATTTACCTATTGGGTACAATGTACGCTATCATGGTGATGTGTGCACTAAAAGCGCTGACTTCAGCATGATATAATTCATCTATATATTAAAAAAAAGACAAGACAATTTTACTCCCTAAATTTCTTTATAAATAAATAGATAAATAAATAAATAAATCTAAGTTCCTAGATTTGTAAATCAACTAGACCACGTGTTCGAACGTCTCGTGGTTATCAGAAGTGATCCCTGCCCAGGTGTTGTCTACAGCTTTCTCTAAATCTAAACCTTGATTATTTGGGGAGATTTTCAATATATTTGTTTTTCAGTTAAAGAAATTAGTTCTCAGTACCTTTCTTTGAATTTCACTTTTGGACTGGAACTTTACCCTCTTACTTCCCTGATATTGCATATAGTTTATAGCCGAACCATTGAGTTGTACTACATCCGGAGCACGGGTAGGGTGTGAGTAAAATAAAAGCATTTTGGGACACTGTGGCATCACGCGGAAGGGGATGTTGTTACTGAGTTGTCTTCTCACTGTGTGATCTTGGAAGCTTACCAAACCACCATGAATCTCCATTTTTTTTTCCTCATCTATAAAATGGGCATAATGACCCTTCATAAGGTTGTTCTAATAACTACATAGTGTACGTAAAGCACCTTAACTTTCTTTCAGTCCTTCATGCCCATCTTCCTCCTATGGTTAAGTATGGTAAAGGGGTGGGAATCAAGTAGTCAATAGACAAATACTCTAATCATCTAATGTTGCAGCCAATGTACTTCATCCTGGATCACCATCCTAGTGAAGCATCCTTCAACATTCAATTGACCTTTAATACTTTTAAAAGATTGTTGTTTTCAATTCCTTCTAGTGATTCTCCATCTTAACTGTGCATCAGAAGAGTTAATGAAATTTTAAAAAATGCACATGTCTAGCCTTGACTGTGACCCTGACTCCCAGACGTCTGATGCAGTAGGCCAGGCATCAGGAGAGGAGGCCAGTAATATGAACTCTTTATAAGCAACACAGGGGATTCTGCTCCACATGACAGGTTTGTGTCACGTGTTCTAGAATGGCAACCATGGATCACTCTTGAAAACAGGTGAAAAATTTGCAGATCAACTATGCTGAGCCCTCTCTTTAATCTTCAGAGCTGTTGTTTTTTAAAGTGTTGTCTCTAAACTACCTGCATCATTAACACTTGGTATTCTTGTTCTTATTCTTGTTCTTGTCCTTGTCCTTGTCCTATCTTTGTTCTTGTACTTGTTCTTGTTCTTGTTCTTGTCCTTGTTTTTTCTAGGCCTGATCCTGGATTACAGTCCTTGTTTACGGGGCCTTGGTAAACCGTATTTAACACATTTCCCAGGTAATACTCATGTATACTGAAATTTGAAAATTGTCAGGGAGATTTCAGACCAGAGATACTTTGAAGACAGACTGGAGAGTAGAGCAAAACTCTGACTTAATTATAATAATATAGGCTCTATTTAGGGTACAGGCAAAATAATACGCATTCTTTAAGTTTCTCAATTTTCTATCACTTTGATGAAAGCCTATGGATTTGAGTTTATGTTACGTTTGAGTGAATCCAGTATAGAAAGATAAAATATCACTTGTTTTTATAAGTCAGAAGGGAAACTACTTGGCAAAGCATGCAATTTAATGCCCTAGTTTTTGACAGCGTATCTGGGAAAATGTCATGCTGCAATACCAGGGAAATTGCCAATCTCCTATAAAAGAAAGCACTTTTTTTCTGGGAACTAAGGAGGTTTAGGGTGCATTGGGATGTGAAGACTTGAAAGAGCTTGGGTCTTCTATAAAAATGCCCAAGCCATGCTTACCAGCCTCTGTGTCCACATCAGTCAAATGCAGTTTTTGTCAAAATTGCTTTAATTTACTCTCTAACTAATCATGTCTTCTGTTAAGATTTGGTCATGTGGACAGGGCTTGGAAGTAAAATAACTGTGGTTTTAGAGATTTTTATTTTGTTTCACTTTAAAAATATCTGATTAAAATGAATTAAGCTTGAGTTATTTTAACAACCCTTTCAATAAATACATCAGACCTCTGAAAACATGGGGAAACATAAAATGCTGCCATGTGCATATATCAATTTCTGGTTTTTAGTATTTTATGATTTATCAGCTTAGGTTTTTTGGCAACCATTTTGTGGAATATCCTTTTATAGTGATGAGAAGAAGAAATCAGGAGAATAAAACATTTGTCTTATAATTTCCTCAATTGTTAATTAGGCTTTGTACAGTCTTTGGTCACAGCTTGAAATTTGTTTTCATTGAAAGAGTAAGAAGTTGGCACCCATTTAGGGTAGGATGTCTCGCCCCACGTACACTTGAATTTTAGTCTATGATTTTCTAAGTAGTTAAGAGTCAAGAAGCATTTTGAGGATAGCTAGTTTTCTGAATTTTGAAGTAATCTAAGTGTTTTTTGTTCTTATTCTTTTGATTTGCTTGTTTTGGTCATCGCTATCCTAAGATAGGAGTATAGGGTCTAGAATTAACATTTCCTGCTACCCAGTCTGATGCACCTTGTTGCACTCTATTGTCATTCTCTTGTATATTCCTGTGCCTGCTTTCTGTTTAGAGTCATAGGTATGAATCATATCTCCTGTGAAATCTTTAAATCCCCCAGGGTGGAGAATAATTTTATTGCCTAAAAAGGGAATGCTACTAAAATACATGGAAAACTTTCTTGTAATTTAGAAATAAGGATTCAGATTGTGCTGAATAATTTAACACTATGATGGGCTATCTAAAAGGAAAAAAACTAAGAGATAGGATTTAAATTTACAAAATTTTGCTTAACAGGATAAATTTCATACTCTTTAACATGCATCTGAGATCCTCCTTCATCTAATTGCTTCCTGTCTTTCCAGCTCATTTCCTGTCACTCACCGTCTGACATTAAATATTCCAACAACATTGAACTATTTAAATTTCCTAAATCCACCACACTGGAAGGAAATAAGGAACAGGTGATTTATCAGAGTCTAGAAGCTGGGATTGTCCTGCAAGAGGTGGAACCACAGTATGGACAGCTAGGTGAGATCTGAGACCACAAAGATAGGGACTGTCCCTTGAGAGCTGAATCAGAAAAGCCACCATGTAGAGTGAGAAATGTATAAATATCCTGGCTCCTGTTCTCTTCCTGCCCTTCATTCTTCTACCAGTGACATCCATTGCCCAAACTAGCTAGAGGTCAGTTGGCAAGGGAACCTCCAAATTATGTTCTCTGAGACACAATGCAGAGCATGGAGATGGTGGGGAACGGATCTTAAAGGAAACATGCAAATGAATTTCACAACCGTCTTAGGTTTATTTCTAAATTACATACCCCAAAGCACTCTGAATCAAGGACTTGAGTTTAAGTAGTTGACATGAGAGATGAATCCAGGATGCATAGGAGATAAGGAAGTCAATGCAGGGAACATTAATACGCAGGTCACCATTGTGGGCAACTGGGGGTTCATCATGCTGGGGACCTCTGAGAGATTGCATAGGAGTGCCTCAGATACCCCTCCTGAGAGGTGAGGAAGCCAGATATGTATGCACGTGCACCAACTCTCCTCCATCATTGGTTGAGAATTGCTCTTGGGAGGAAATGAGCCATTACCTGGGTGGCACTTCCAGCCTGCCCTGAGCATGGGCTGAACATGTTCTTACGGTCAGATAAAGTCCACAAGCAGAGAATCAGAGGTGCTTGCAGTAAGAACCTGTCAGCACATATAGGAATGGTGAGTGTCGAGCGGTTATGACAGCACCTGCTATATTCCCAAGACTGAATTAGGTGCTTCTCTTCTGTGTGTCTCTTGTGCTTTCTTCATAAGTCTATCATGTTTATTATTACATATCTGTTTCTAATCTAGATTGTTGCTCCTTAAGGCAGAAGCTATACCTTATTCTTTATTTAGTCCCCACCAATCAGCTACAGAAGTCCTTAATACATATATGATATTAAATCAGTGTTTCTTAATCCTATCAGGCTCAAGTCCTTCCCTTTTTATAACAAATAATCTGAAATGTCCCATTTATCATCCTGAAATTAAGATAACATAACCTACTGCTATGGGCTGAATTGTGTCCTTCCAAAATTCATGTGTTGAAGCCCTAACTGCCTAACTGTCCTGGGAGATAAGGCCTTTAGGAGGTAATTAAGGTTAAATGAGGTCGTACGGGTGGAGCACTAATCCAGTAGGACTGTGGCCACATAAGGAAAGAAAATCTCTCTCTCCTCTCTCTTTCTCTCTCTCTCTCTTTCTGCCACGTGAGGACACAATGAGAAGTCAGCGGTATAAAAGCCAGGAAGAGAGCCCTCACCAGAATGTGACAATACTGGCACTTTCATCTGGGACTTCCAGCCTCCAGAACTGTGAGAAAATAAATTTCTGTTGTTAAACCACCAAGTCTATGGTATTTTGCTGTGGTAACCCAAGCTCATTAGTACACCTACCTGCTCACATTTTTTTTAATTAAAAAAAAATCCATATTATGTCCTAATTCTAATAAAAAGAAAAAATAAGAAGCAACCAATTCATAGTAAAATAATATAAATTTCATTACGTAAAGGGTCAGGCACAAGTAGACTAGAAGGCATAATAAGATAAGATATCTGTACCTCAATGTGTGTATGTGTGTGTGTGTGTGTGTGTGTGTGTATAGAGAGAGAGAGAGAAGGAGAGAGAGAGAGACAGAGAGAGACAGAGAGAGACTCAATGTGAATGCAACAATAAACATGCAGAATGACACGGAAGTGCTATATTGGCAACTTAGATTTCATAAAGACAGCTGTGACCTATGACATACTTTTTTCAAAAGAGTGAACAAATCTTGATAGATTAACAGAGAAAGTACTTTAATCATTGATTAACACGATGACGTTTCTGAAAAGTTCTATGTAATTAACACGGAGCAAAATATATATATATATTTATATTTGTGTTTATATGTAAAATAGTTAGAATCTAGGCTCAGATATTACACAGTATTATATAGAGATTATTCATCAACATGAATCTCCAGGATATTTGATAATTTCTAGATGTGGAGCAGTTCTTCAATGTGCAGGACAGGCCTGGGCATTGCAAAATGTGTAACATCCCTGGCTATCCTTATACACTAAATGCCAGGAGGTTCCCCCAATCCTTGTGACAACCAAAAATGCTCAAAATTTTAAAACACCTCTTTGAAAATGAGACTGCTCCTTTGAGTACTGCTGTGTTAACTATTTGTTGAATGCATCTGCTTCTTGCATAAATGATCCCTGAGTATTGAATTAATTATGAATAGGTGAACAAGAGATTAAAATGATCTAGGAATATAAAAATTAGAAGTTAACCAATGTATTAAAAATTACTTCCTGATAATAAAGATGATTGATTGCTACTTTGAAATAAATATTTAAAATCTGGATATTTATTAAGCTATTTAAAACTGTCCTTGAGAAGAAAATATGATGTAAGTAGACTTTTTGGTTCAGCATTTTGATAATGGCTTGGAAAAAGATATAGGTGCCATGCACATCAGATTTGGAAAAACACAAAGTTGAGAGAAATAGTTAATGTGATGTGTCACACCCACCATGAAACAACTAGTAAAAACAAATACAATAAAATTCAAATTGAGATCCCAGAACATGATTGTATCAATATAGAATGAAAGTGTAGACTCACTTATACACATTAGCTCATTATCTTAATAAGTAGAGAGACACTAGTTTTACCTATTTTTATAATCTTTAATTACAACAGATGTCCAATATTCAAAATAAGCAAGGTTATGGTACCACTTTTTTAGACCTGTCTGTGATAATGCATTTAATTCTGAGTTGTCTACTTTAAGAAGCTCTGACTCATGTGGGGCAAAGGCAATATATGTAACCTAAACATTTGTATCCTCATAATATGCTAAAATTAAAAAAAATTAAAATTAAAAAAATAAGAATTTAATGAAAAAAAGAAAAAGAAGGACATTGACCAACCCAAGAGCTTTTAGAAAAAACAAAGGTGGTGAAAGAACTAACTTGAAAAATGATGGGCAGAATTGGGGATGTTCAGAATGAAGTAGAAAATATTTAGGGAAGATGTCCACATATGAGCAAATTGAGATGCAGGTTAAGTAATTTGCCCAAGTAACACAACTAATACTGATTGTGGTTTAATTTATCAAATACTCATTGCCTCATAAGACTATACATTACTTGCAATGTTCACAATAAGCACACTTATTGGTTATGGTAATATAACCTGCAATAAAAATAACCCCCAAATTTGAGTAGCTTAACATGATAAAGGTTTATTTCCATACATTCAACTGTCCAGTGTTTGATCCCATTAAGTGATGTGCTTCATTCCATGCAGTGATTCCAGAACCCAGGCTCTTTCCATCTGGTGGCTCTTCTATCCTCTAGAGCAGTGGTCCACAACATTTTTGGCACCAGGGACTGGTTTCATGGAAGACAGTTTTTCCACAGACAAGGTGGGGGTGGGAAGGAGGCGGAACCTAGGTGGTGATACAAGATGGAGAGTGGCTGTGAATAATGGGACCTCCGCTCGCTGTCCTGCAGCTCACCTCCTGCTGTGTGCCGCCCCCCACCCTTCCTAAGTTTTATGGAAGACAATTTTTCCACAGATGGGTGGGGGAAGGGTGAAACTTCGGGGACCACAGAACCCATTTCCTAACAGGCTACCAACTGGTACCAGTCTGCGGCCTAGGGTTGGGGACCGCAGCCCTAGAATGTGTGTAGTAACACAATTGCTTCTTAAAAACTGCCTGGGAAATGACATACACATATTCCATTAACCAGAGGAACTCCCTTGACCAAATCTCAAAACAAGGAGGTGGTGGGGAGATAGAGGAAAGGAGTCAGAAAGAGCCAAGAAATACAGGCCCCACCTGGGCAGTTGTCTGCCCAAGGGTTCTGCGTATGGCAGAGGGGTGGACGACTGAGAGTCTCAGGCACAGTTAGCGAAATGAATTCTTTCCCTTCATTTTACAATGAAAAATACCAAAGCTCATAAAGATTCGAGAAACTTTCCCAAGTACTCATGACTTTTAAGTGACTGCTCAATTTTTGCCTAACTTTAAAGCCTAGCTATGCTCTTATACCACACTAAACCATCTCCAGTGAGAAACAGTTTTTTCTATTACTACTTTTTGATCTTTTCTTTAAATGAGTTCAATCTTACTATTTTTACTGGCTTTTTTGGATGAGCCAGTAGGATCTTAGCTAATTCTAACTTTTCTTGAATCAAGAGTTAAATCTCCTTTCTAAACAAATTCTTCGGTTAGTCTCTCGAGGCACGCCACTAACCATCTTTCTGCGAGGAGTGGCTGGAACACACACATATACATTACACACACACAGACACGCAAGCCCCTTCACTGACCTTTTCTAACTCACGCATTTTTCTCCTTTGGGGGATTAAACTACTTCTGGCTCCACCTCTCTGATATTTAAATTAGTCTGCACAAAATACTGAAGTCATCTTCCAGGCTTTGCTCCGTCTCCTTGGCAACCTCCCTAGCAACAGACTTCTTTAAAAAGAAATCTCAAAAAAAGTTACAAGGAACCATATTCCTTGCATTTATACTAAAAATGGAAAAAAAAAAAAAACCAAAAACTCTCATCAGAATTTAGGCTGACTTCCCTTCCGTTCATTCATTCATTTAACAGCCCTCTGACCTGTTGACCTGTTTCTGTTCCTTTCTAGTGCTGTCTGTTCTCCATGTTGCCATCAGAGTGATCTCCAAACACAGATCAGTTTGTATCATTTTCCTACTAAAAGCTCTCTTCCTAATGACTTCTGCTCCCATTCTGATATAGCCGAAATTTTGATCAGGGCCTACAAAGTCATCCAGAATCCTCGCTTGTCCCTGGGACTGTCCTTTCTCTGCACCCCCTTGCTCCAGCTGTCCTGACTTGCCATTCCTCATTCATCCTTCAAGGCCTTTACATTTGCTGTTCTCCCTGCCTGGGCTCTGTCCCAGGTTTTCACATGATTCATACTTTGTCATACTCGGTAAGGTACTTTCTCATACTCACTAATCACCTTAATTAATCTGCATTATTTTTTAATAGAATTTGACCCTATCTAAATGTACAATCTTTATTTGCTTATGCATATATTGTGCATGTAATTTCCATGAGGCAGGAGTCTTTGTCTTTTTCACTACTTTATTCCCATCTTTTAACACAGGGTTGGGTTAAATAAATTAAATAACTTAATCATCAATGTTTGTTTAGTGCCTTGCATGTATCAGACTTCCTTGAACAATTTGTTTGTGTATTTGCTGTTTGAGAGTGTTGATAAAATGCCTGGCTTTTACAGAGAACCGGGCCCAGTGCCACATCCATCCTGGAAGTAAATGTCCATACATCAGGGACATCCCACTCCAGATTCAGTTTAAAAGCTGAACCGGGGTTCTGGAAAGCAGTTGAAGCTGACCATAATTAGTCTGCAGAAGTGGGAAAGGTGCTGTCTAGGTGGTTTTGCTCCTTGCGTTCATTCGCTTTCAAGATCATACATAAAACACGTTTGCTTTAACTTTGGGCAAAGTTCAGCATACTGGAGTTGAAGGGAAATTCATCTTTTAGACAGGTGGCATCCAAGATTATATTATAAAACCGAACACGGGTGACAAAAGATGTTTACTTAAAAGGGGAGGAAGGATCCTTCCGTGTTTTTTGTGCCTGCCCCTCTCTTCTTTTTCCAGACGTGGTGCTTGATAAAGAACATTGGCTAAGTGTGCACTTTATGGATGATGCAGATTATCCCAGAGGAAATAAATGCAGTATATAAGTTAACCAAAAGAATTTCCCCACATTGACTTTTCCCCTTAGCTCTTTAATTAGCTATTCAAGAGCAGCACTTCTGCACATGTCTAAAAATATATAGAAGCCTGGTCAGGAGAAAAGTAAAGCAACCTGTATTCTCTATTTTTCCATAATGGTTCAGATTTGCACATTAGTGACATGAAGCTAATAGGCTTATATATTTTTTTTAAATTATGTATCTGTAATAGAAAAGACATGCCCAGAGGTTTTACTCATTTTAAAAGCATAGTATTACATTACTTTCGCATAGGACTTTGTAGTTTGCAAAGCACTTTTATATAAATAATCCAGCTTTTCTTCTCTGAATACAAATAGGTTGTATTAACATTAAAAACCAATCGTGGCGGCATCTTGCCCCCATTTGCACATGCACTGGCAGCACCTCTCTCGTTGGTGTTCCTGGGAGTCACTAGGAGGTGTTTGATCTTGTTTCACAACATTGCACAATATCGCATGTCAGTTGCTTTTATCAGAAGGTGTCCATTGTTTTCTTCCTCATCTGTTCCAGTTTGTTTTGTTGATGTTCTCTGTTCTCCAGTCTACTTTGGAAGTGCTTCATAGTGCCTCTGTTCACCATGACAATACTAATACCCATGCTGACCTGTGAAATGCCACAGGGGTGCTACATTCCCCCTGGAAGTGGAGAGAATGCTTTGCCACAAAACGATTTTATGCTACATTTTCCTCCTTTCTTCTTCCACCTAATGGGACACTAATGCCAAGTACATAGATTTTTTGAGCAGGTCCCCATCAACTCACAAGGCATGCTCAGAGTAACCCTGGCACTGGGCCCAATTTAGGCTCAAGTGGGAGTCTGCTGGACATTATTTCATTAGGTTTCCATGACAATCATATGAGGTAGTCAGGACAAGTCATTATTGGTCACATTTAATATATTAGAAACTAACATACAACAGATTTGATTTATTTTTTAATTTTAAAATTAATTACTGAGAATTACCTGGTTAAACTAAGAAATCAGATGCCTTTCTATGAATCTTAACCTGGATCTTTTCTGTTATTTCTTTGTTTTAAGGCCAAAGTCTCCTTTTCAGTTCCTCAGTGTAAGGACTTCTGCTTGCTCCTAAATGAGCAAAGCTTTCCAGGCACAGGTGAATTTCTTATGAATGGAGGTTAGCAAGCAGAGACTGGCTGTGGGTACATTGGCGTGATCAGATACTAGATGGGGAATATGGACTAGATAACCTCCAATCCTTTTGTGGTCAGTAATCCCATAGCTAAACCAAAGACCAAACAAACAACAGTGTGATTCTGCTGAAGGTAAGAGAGGAGGTCTGGGCTTTTACTAAAAGAGAGTCAAGGGGCACCAGGACCAGGAGGATACACAAAGCCAAGTGGTTGATGACATCCCTGAGAAAAGCAGAGGGAATGGCTTCTCAGTTTAGGAAAGGGTCGGGTGGAGAGAAGCAGGTTGTGGATTACTAACTCTATCCTAATGCGAGGACGGAGGAGTACTGACCTGACTGGAGGTCTTCCATGGCAGTAGGAATCAGAAGAGGAAAAGAATAAAACAGGGGAAGGGATGGGGACTGCCAGGTACAGAAGCAGGAGCTGAGTGGGAACAAAGGGTTGAGGTCAGAAGTAGTTCTGCCCACACAGGTGTCTCAGAACCCTCTCCTATTTGGTTTTGGCTTCCTGTCCAAGTCTGGGGCAGCACCAACTAACAGACACCAGAGCAATAGTGTTGGTAGTGGTGGAGCAGAACTCTGGTACCCAACAGCCAATTAGGGGAACCCAGCCTCACAAGAAAGGAGAAAGACTAATGCCAATTGCGAGCTGTCCAGAAATCCCCTCTCCTCTGGTTTTCATTTTGAGTAAACATGAGTGAAAAAGTTTGGGGGCACAGTATTGTGACCTGACCAGTGACACAGGCTGCTGGCCTGGACAATTATCTGTTACTCTATTACTCTCTCTCTATAGCTATTAATAATTGCCATTTTCCCACAGTTTGCTGTTTATTGATCTTCCTAAAGGTTTTTCAGTATCTGGGCTTTCATACACTTAATTCCCTTGAGACCCCAGGGCTCATCACTTTGTGTGCGAGAGTTGGTGATGTTAAAGAATGATTTATTCTGACACCTGCTAAAATGATAAGGAAGACTTTATTTAGGACAATTGCAATAAGTGCCAAGATCATTGTAATAGGGGAGAGAGATAGGGCTCCACTATGAATAATTCGAAGACTACTGGGGATTTATATCCAGGGATCAAGGTGAGGGGAATAGTGGATAGAAAATTACTGAGAGGAGACCCCACAGGTAGGGAGAGTTCTTGCTAAACCAACTTAATGAAATCAAGGGTGAGGGATGAGGAATTTGATCAGATGCTGAGGATGATCTGTAAAAGGTAGGAAAATTGCCCTAAAGTGATTTAGGATTCTTGCCTAAACTGGACTGGGTAGGCCAAAGACAGGGTCCGAGGGTGAAGTTTAGTCGAAAAGAGGACTCCCAGGAGTCTGTCTAAAATTTGACAAAGGAGAGAGTCTTTGTCAGTCGGATGTAGGAGACTTGTGGCCACAACGTCGTTCTCTTTGAGATGACCTCTGTTTCTTAGGCTTGACCCATGGATTGTGAACATTTGTACAGCTAAGTCCTTAAACCATCTGGACATGATACTCCACCTGACAACTCATATTAGGTGGCTTTATATCATTTATTTCAGCTGTGGAAACTGAGCATTCTAATTAAAAATAAACAACTGTATGAGTAATGTAATATTTATTTTTAAATTGTATATCTCTTGTTTATATTTTTTAAAAAGTTTAGACAGCTTTAATAATCTAGTGGAGGATCATGTCAGGGGGAAAAAAATGCAGTTTTTCTTTCCAGATGAGTAAACTGAGACAGGTAAAATATGTTCCTCCTGATAACAGCAAAAAGTAACAGAGTTGGGAATATAGCTCTGCAACCCAGGTCCCCACTTCCCTGTTCTCATCAATAAAACACAGTCAACATATTGCTCTCTTGCTCTGATTGCTGTATTTACATGCCCCAACTCTCCCCTTAAATCTAAACTGTATTTGTATTTAAATGTAAATTGTATTTAGCATCTCCAGCAGAAGCTTTAATTTTTAAATCACGTGTAAGAGCTCTGAAAGGACATTATTGGAATTCTGTCTGGAGAGCCCAGGTGAAAAGGTAACACAAAGGTTAAATGCCTAATCACAGGACATATATAGACTATTATCATCTGTAGACAAAAATTCATAGGATATTAATCATACTTTTTTGAATGTTTGAAAATTTTCATAGCAAAGCATTTTAAATAACAATAAAATCAAAATATGACAAAGTCAAAAGAAAAATAAGTATGCACTTTCTCATGAAGCTTAATTTTTAATATGATACTTTTAATAGTTAATTATCTTTGTCTAATTTCTATGTTTACCAAATCATAGGCTCCTAGAAATAGGTTTACATTCATATAATGATTATGATGTGTCAAATAGCTTCAGGAAAAATAGTAAAGGCTTGAACTTACACAGTGTCTTGGTATATATGTGCTAACTATTGACATCAATCTACTCTTGGTTCCTGAGTACACATGAGATCACTGTTTAAGGTGAAAGACACTGGACATAAAAGTGAAAGAAAATGGACATGATGAAATTTCCCAGTAATTGAGTATATTCATATATGGCAAGGAAACTCAAAATACCACCAGTACACTCAGCAATTTCTGCTCCAGTGCAAAGAGTATAGGTAAAGAATAATGTGAAGCTCAGACTTTAATACAAAGAAATAAATAAGACTTTATAGATTTCACCAACACTTGGTAAGTGGAACTCTCAATTAGAATAGAGCTAGGAAGGAGTAGAATTTGTGCAAAATATAGAAGGGAGTATGGGAAAAAACCCTGTTACATGACTACATATCCTATACAAGTTATAGTATCTTAAGAACCTTAAGAAGGGGAATGACATAATTTGCATATTCTTAGAACAGCATGGCATGTGATTAGAGATGGAAAAACAGGGGTCAAAAAAACAAATTTTGGGTTTTTCAATAGTGTAGATGAGAGATTGCAGATGTCTGAACTAATACAATGATGTGGTCAAAAGAAGGGATTGTATTTGAGAGATAATGAAGAGGTGAAATTAATTGGAAATATGACACTTCAAGAAGTCTTCTCTAGAACATTGGGTGGATGGTGACTCAAACTTCTAGGATGGAGGATATACATACAAATCTGTTGGAAAAAAGTTGAGATTCAGAAATTTTGTTTGAAGTGGTTGGTTGTGGGACATTTAACTTCAGATGACCAGTAATTAATAGGAAACTCACATCTGGAGCTGAATCAAGAAGTCTGGAGAGAGATACTTACAGTATTGAGGCTACTGAGATACAAGATAAAGAAAGAGACTATTCCAAGGGGAAATAGGTCCAGAGATTGAACCTTGGAAATTCCACATGTAATTAATGAATAACATCTTTGTGACTGGCATTGTAAAGTGTTAAATATAGTACTACAACATATAGACATGTCTTACATATTATTAAATTAACACATTTAATTATGTTTAATATACACTTAATATATATTTAAAATACATACACACACTCATATATAGAATACTTTGGAGCACAGAAAAGGAAATACTCTGTTCTGAACTCTTTTCTGGTAAGTTAGGAGAGTTTTCCTTAATTTTGGTACATGTCTCTGAAAGAGGAAGTAGATTTTGCCTATATGGCTTCAAAGGCATAATTAAGAACAATGAAATAAGAAAGAACTTTCTTATGAATTGAATTGTGCCAAATAAGATAGTTTGGTTAGGCAGAAACAAATTTTCAGACATTGAAAATTTATCTGACATACACAGGGCACACAACAAACATTTGTTAAATGGATTAGACTGATCACTTGGCTAAGAGTTGTAAATGATGAAATATTAAATGAAGAGCTCTTCAAAATGCCCCTAAAATTGATTTCTGTTCAGTCTTATGAGTCTAAGATTTCACACTGAGTAGTTCTCCGGTCCATCTTTTTGAGACCATTAAACATAAGGGCTCATCTGAAGATAAGATTCCCTATAGAGATAGCTGCATAAAAGTAGCTTGTCACCTTTCTCTGAGAAAATGGAGCACCTAAATGTGTTTGAGCTATCTAGTCAAACATAACCTGGAAATCTAATAAGACATTTGCACAAAATTATCATTTTTCCAATATCTTTACTTTGAACATGATTGGTTTCCTTAATATCTTATGATTTTGTTCTCTTTTCATGCCAGTTTCTCCTTGTATCTGTGTAGAATCACAGAGCTGAAAATGGCCAGGAAGATCATTGATTAGTCCATTTCCTTGTATTCAGGCAGAATAATGATTAGATAATTTTGGACTAATGAACTCATAAAAATTGTCATTATAACAATTTCATGACTTCTTAGTTCCATAATTTATAAGTTTTATATTTAAAAGTGTGAAGTACACAGGAAAATGTATTTGATTTGTTTTAAGACCCTTTCCCTAATCTGTCTAGCTTTATTTTTTTAAAGGTATTACCTTACTTTTGTATAGAACTTGAAACATATGTGCACAATATCTCCTAAAATTAACCTGTATGTGTCATTGCAAAATTGTTTCCTTTTTTCTTCCTTTTTTCTTACCGGTTGTGTTTTTCCCCTCATGTTATTCTATATGAATAGTGCACTCACATTTTAAGTTCCATACTTTTTCTTTATTAAGTCTGCAACGGCTATGCAATGCTTCTGAATTAGAATGATGTTTATCATTCTCAAAGACATGTTTTCTTGTATTCAACCTCTCTGGGTTTTTTGAAACCCAGTATTAATATGTAAAACACATTTTTTTATTGCTGTACAGAACCCTCTTTATCTTCAAAACATGGTGTAACCTTATGCTTCTGGAGGCAATTAGGACAGAATATAAAAAATAAATTCATGTCAACAAGAATAACAGTTGAATGTTTGACACCAAACGTGCGCTATAGTCATTTTAAGTACTAGTCTAAATTGTGAATTCTAGTTAGGAAAAGATTGGCTTTTCTAAGCAGATGAACCAATAAAGAAGCACTAGCTTCTTCCATAAAATTGATACTATGGCTAACATACGTTAAGTTTTTTTTTTTCCTTTGAGTTCTGTGACAAATTCTTTAGTTCAATATTCTACCTAAAATACTAATGGAAAAATAGAAACAGCACATAAATCTCTTTACTCTGCACAGCACAAAGTAAACAGGAACCCCATCTTTACCATTTATCTTGATGTTGGAGACGTATACCTTGTTTGTTTTGTCTATACAGATCCAAATGTTGAGCAATAAGTCATTACCAAGTACTTACTTTGTGCTTGGAACTTTCGCATTTGTATTGAAAGGCTGATGCCATCAATCAAGGTATAAAGATAATCCGGCCAAACAATGGTACTAAAGAGATCATCAGTATAGATTTGATTTAACATATATTTAGCATACATGTATCAAGCATTTGCTATATGTTGTGTACATGAACAAGGAAAATTACTAAGTCAGTGCATCCCAAAGTGTTAACTGTTGTTTAGGTATGCTATATGCATGTTGAGATCATATTAAATGACAGAGCATCATACAGTGGGCAAACTCTTTTCGTTTCTCTTCCAACCCTCTTAATTATCATCAAAGAAAATATTTCACTTTGATGCCCCTATATCCTAAACTCCTCTCTAGTACTCACAAATATGTATATAAATATATTTGTATAAAGAGGAGGGGCATCAGTTTAAGAGCCTGAGGTACACAACAATATCATTACAATTTAATAATAAAGTTTTTATTCTTATCATTTCATTTTGGGGTTTCTTTCTGTCTAATTAGAGGAAAAAATATCATTTCATTTAGGATAAATGGGTTTAAGCCAAAAAGAAAAAAAAGTTTAAGTTAAAAGTACATTAACAATAACAGGTGATATGCCAATATGACAAAATCCATGGATTGTCACACTCCTGAAGTTGGTGGTAGCACTATACAGTTGTATCCTTTGCTCTTGAGAACCACCATCCGGGTTATTTTGCATGGGACCAACTCCTGAGTGTTCCTTTCATTATGTTTCTAATCTAGGTGCTCTGTTTCACACTACTTGCAATATAGGGACAAAGATAATCACCATCCTGGAAGCCCATGCTATTTTACAAATGAGATAGAAGTGGTGATGTTAATATTTATATGAAAGGACAAAAGTTTTAAAAAGAACTAACTGAGAGCCAGGCTCTGCCTCTAATGTATTTTTCACTAAACATGAGAGCTGAATGTGCCCATGGCCTTGTTTTATGATGCTCTATGTTATGGTTGTGCATTTTCAAACTGTGCGTTTTGCTCCCCTTTTGATCAAAAAATCGCTGCCTGAGTCACCATACTTTGGGCATTTTCAGAGTATAGATGAGGCAACTTTGGGTGGTACCCACTATGTGTACAGATATATATTATTTCAGGCCATGATTATGCTTCTGAATTGCAAAAGAGAGAGAGAGAGAGAGAGAGAGAAAGGAAGGAAGAAGAAAGAAAGAAAGAAAAGAAGAAGGAAGGAAGGAAGAAAGGAAGGGAGGGAGAGAGGAAGAAAAGGAAGAAAAAGAAAAGAAAAATCAAGCATTAAAATGAGGCCTTCATAAATATTTGCTGATTGTGATTTTCTGCTATCCATGATGAGAAATAACAATTGCCTTTTGTTTTAGTCATAAAGAGAATGAATGGCAGAAATAAAGATCAAACTCAGAAACCGTGATTTGTAGATTATTCTTTCACTCGTAGCAACACATGCATACTCTCAGAAAAACACTACCATTAGACTACAAGGAGCAGAAGAGAAACCCTTGGATTAGCAGTTACGAGACTAAGCCATGGGGCCTTTGACAATTCACTTAACATGTTGGAGGTTCAGTTTCCTCAATTGTCAAACAGAAAAGTCAATTATTTTCCTTGTTTGTCTTAAAGGTTTGCTTTGAGGGACTTGAAATTCTGATCTACTATGAAAGTATAAGGCATTATAATACTTATATATTACCAGCCTTCCCTCTGTGATGTCGTTGTTCTTGCTCCCTACCCTGACCCTCTCACATTTGTTCTCCTGTGTCTGTGCTTCCTCTTTCCTGATGGATGAAGCAACTGGGTGAGATGACATGAAGGCATTGGTATTTGGCAGAGAACCCTCTCCTGTCCCTGTCTTGGCTGGGACTACATCCTAGGATCCCTCTATGGGACTTCGTGCCTTGGGCAGGGCCCAGTCAACATTATCTGTTCTCCTTTTCTCATGAAATAGAAGAAACTCAAGTTCAAGAAGGACTAAAGTAAAGATCCGAGAGGCATTTGGTAAGCACTCTCCCCTTGCCTTGGACCCTGGTGAGAGATGGATGAAAGTAGGGTTAAGTGTAAATGGAAAAATTCCCATTCAAATTTTGTGATTCAACTCAAACATCGTGTTCCGTCTGAAGCCTTTCCTGATATCCCCAGACAGATCAACGTCTCCCCAGATCTTGTGTTCTTGTGGCACTTTGATGAAATCTCTGTTACGGCACATATATATTAGATCAATTTTGTATGTTTAGGTTTGTCTTTTGCAACGGACCTCCTAGAGTGAAGGAATCTGTCTTACTTATTTCTATCACCTTAGCACCCTATTCAGTGTCTGTTATACATAATAAGCACTGAATATTTTTTTTAGGGGGGAAGAGGAGAAAAAATATAGGAAAGAAGAAAGAAAGAATAAAAGGAAGGGAGGAAGGGAAGAATGAGCAAATTTCTTTATCATCTGGGGTGGAAGGCTTTGCTTTTATCATCCCTGAATGTAGAGCTGTGATTTTAACCTAGATTTTTAGCCCAAAAATATTTAACATGGATATATTCTTTTTTTAGGTGGTAAGATAACTGCAATAACTGTTGGTCAAAAGATGTTTCTTCCTCAGCATCCATTTTGAATACAAGTTTTTCTTTTGGTTATAAAAATAAAATAATTTTCCCCAAGTAAGTATTGTCTATATGACATTGCAAGCATATATAAATTGCAATCTCAAAATGTTTTAATCAGTTTTTCATTTGCCTATAGGATTATTTTTATTTCTAGCTCTAAAATGCCAAAAGAAAAAGAAAATAATGCATTTTTTTTAAAATCTAGATGACTTTGCCTTTTGATTTGAGATCTGGGCACTCATTCTTATACTGCAATTAGAATCAAGCGAATCATTAAGCATTTCTAAGAGGACATCCTATGTGAATTTAAATAACTTATATTTTTAGTTCACTTTTTCCAATGTTAAGTTACTGCACTACACACAGAAAGGCAGTTCTAGGTCAAGTGTTTACCCAAAAAATTTCTTGATACACTTTTTTTTATTGAAATAAAAACTTAACATGTATCTTCTCTCCTCAGGTATCTGCTTTCTAAATCCTATACGATTATGAAAGAAAAAAGGAAGGAAGAAAGAGAAGGGGAAGAGAGGGAGAGAGGAAGAAATGGAGGGGAAGAACATTTTATTTAGCTTCTTAAAGCAGCAAACAAGTAATGTTTGGAAGACAAGTCTTCAATGCTAAGAGAAAAATAATTAAAGAATGGAGATAATCTCATACAAACATCAAAAAGCTAAGTAGAGTATTTGCTTTTCTGCCATATTCTAGGAAACCTTAGGGAATGGTCCTATTTATTATTTTTTTGTTGTTGTTGTACAGCATTCAACATCATCTCTTGCATTTGATGTTTAAAAGTTTATTATTTTCTTCTTAATATTTTAGTAGAGTCTCATGAAAAGTGTTCTTATCAACACTGAATCAAAGGCTTCATAAGAAAGCCAGCACTGTGTAAACACTGATATATCATTGAGGACAGGAACCATGTATTTTTCATTTTTTTTTATCTTAGTGCTTAGCAAAGTGGCTGATGGCACTTCGTTGAAAGTGATATGTAGTACACACATGATAAAGTATTTGACAAAAATACATAAATGGTGAAATGATATATGAATGAAAAAGGTCAAATTTAAAACAAAAATAAATAAAACAATGCACGAGCCTGAGTAACTAATTTAGGCATTAATAAAAATCACAAATGTTTACTGTATGCCTGCAGTGGTTAATACACAATGAATTCAATCCTGTAAATTATAGAAAGTTCATTTAAGCGTTTGATCTTCAGAGAACAGTTTTAATATCAGCCACGTATCCAATCCTGGTGTCTTTAAGCAATCAACATCGAGTTTTGCTTAATTGATATAATTATGACACTATGCATTGATTACTTAGAATGCCATGATTAATCTCACTAATTTGTTTTCTGGCCTTTTGTCCATTTTGCAGAAACTCAGAGAAAAAAGTCTTGCATGTATAAAAATTTATGCCAGGTCAGTATAACATTCTTTCACTGATACTAGTAGAGCCATGATAATTTTAAGTTACATATGGAACCTGAAGTAATTTCATTTTAGTTTGAAAATGATTAATTTTTCTATGCCTGGCTATTGAAGAGCCAGGTGTCGAGATGGTCAATCAGAACAATGAGCCAAATGGAAAGTAACAATCAAGCCTTTATTCACCAACTGCGATAACGCAATCAAGAGGCAGAAATTGGCACTGGCTCCCAGCATTCCTTTTCTTTCTGTGGAGCAGCACCAGGTGAGGGTCAGGTGGATCAGCACAGACAAGGGGGATGGTGAGGGGATGGGGGTGCAGGGGAATCATCTTACTGTCCGGGAGACCTGAAAAAAGGGCTCCTGCCTTTTTTATGTACTTGTGGTTGGAGTGGGCAGATGGAGTGGAAAAGTAAAGAGTTGAAGTGGAGAAAAATAACTCAGCCTTGGCCCCTAGTAAGGAGGTTTTTGAATGAAGGCACCTAGGCTAGGGTGCAGATCCGCATAGGAGCATGGCTGGCCCAGGAAGAAGGCGTGGCGGTCTGAGTCCTTGTCTGTAACTCCCTCCAGAAAACTGCAGTGCACCCAGTCTGGTGTGGGAAGGGCAGTTTCCTACCATGAGGCATGCCAGGCAACACTTTATAATTGCCTATAGTTGGGCTGGAAGTATCATATATAGGATTTTGGCCTGGAGCCAGAATCTTAACTGACCCATCATCCTCCCTTAGCTCTCCAGCACTAGGGATTAAGGTGTGCATCTGCACCAACTCCCTTCCCTTAGCATCACCCAGCCTGGAATTCTCCAGCATTTAGCTCGAAATATCTTTCCTTTCTATGCACTCACCATCTTTCAGACACTTGTCCTCATGGTTAATTACTCTCTGTCTCTGTTAACCTTCATTACCACTTCATATTGGCCATCTGCCACAAATAACAAAATAAAATATTATCCCTGAATTCCTTCAGCACTGTCGAAAATCAAAAAAACTTGTCATTTTTTGCCTTCCTTCTTCTCATGCACAATAATTGTTTTCCATCTGCATCAATATTTTCCAATGTTGTTCTTTTAAATTATTAAATGAGTCTTCACATGACCAAATGGTACTATTTTTTTTTTAACCAATCCAAACACCTGAATTTTGCTACTTCAGTTGCTGACATTCTCCCTTTCTTCCACCCACACCTCTCTTGGCATTTCAGTAGCAAGCCCTGCATTATCCTAACAATTTGCTTTCTCTGCTCTGTTCCTACTTCTGAGCTACAGTGTTAGCTGTCGCCATCAAGCTTGGCTTTCTAGACGTTTGTGCTGTCCAACCACAACTTGGCTGTGGACACTTGCTTGGCAACGCTCTTGTTCATCCCTCATTGGATTTTTGGCTCCCTCTCTTCCATCGCAGATCCAGGCTTTAGCTTTCCATTGCTTTCCCACCCCCTTACAGATGACAACTTTCTTTATTCCTTCAGTGAGGTGTGAACTCTCCATCTACTCCCTTAGTACCTCCTTGTATATCTTTATCATTCTCTGTAAAAGAAAAAGTGATTTCTCTCTTTTTCACTAAAAATAACACAGTAGCATCTACAATATTATGATATAGCATAATGGTTAAGAGCACAGACTATATTTTAGAGAACAAATATGAATTTGCGTACTGTATTCACATCTAAAGTAAAATCTAGTATGATACAGTCAGAGGGTCTGGATGTACACTCAATGCTGAAACAATGCAGAAAAACAACAAAAAAAGACAAATATATGGAACACTTGTTTTCAAGACACTGAAATTAGGTTACAATAGATGGTGAACCATGAAAGACAGGAAACAAATAAGATAGGCTCTATAATTACCCAAGCTTAGTGGCTTGAGAAAATTTCCAGTCTGCAGCTCAGGGATGGGAAATCAGGTAGAAACCATCTGACTTCCTGAGCCGAGACCATGAGTAGCAAGTTCAGGAAAACTGAAGTGACCTAACAGAATACCAGAAACCTGCATGAAGAAAACAACCCTTGAAATTTGCAGAGGATCCCCTTCAAATATTCAACTGTGTAGCGATCAATGTACGGATGTGAAGAAGCAACTTAAGGCTGGGGAAAAAGGGACTACTGCATTTGTGCTGGTACAAGGCTGGAAATAGTCCCTTTTCACCCCAGCTTAGATGGAAAAACTAATTTAGAGGGCACTGGGTAGAGTAATCAAGAAGATTCTACCTCAGTAGTTGGAAATAATTAGCCCTAGTCCAAGCACTGCTCATGACCTACCTAACAAACCATAAAATCAAGACACAAAAGGATCAAACTGTTTTCAAGTAACTAACTACTTGAAATTAAACTACTAAACTAAACAAAACAAAGCTTAAGAATAGGAGTACAAAAATATCCAGCCTTCAGCAAGGTAAAATTCAAAATGTGTGGCTTCCAATCAAATACTATCAGGTATATAAAAAAGCAGGAAGCAAGGAAGCAAAACCCACAAAGAAAATAATCAGTAAATTGAAGTGGTCCTACAATAGACACAGATGTTAGAATTAGTAAACAAGGATGTTAAATTAGTTATTATAACCATATTCTATATGTTCAAAAAGTTAAGAAGAGACATGGAAGATATAAAAAATGGTCCAAATATAAAATTGGAAACTACGATGATTGTAATGAAAAATAAACTAGCATATTAGATATAGCAGAAGCAAAATTAGTAAATTTGAACATGTAGCTAAAAAGTATCCAATGGAAACAAAAAGATAAAGGAAGCCAAAATAAATCAAAAGAACATCAATGAATCGAGGGGCAACTTCGAGCTGCCTAATATGTATAATCGGTCACTGAGGTGGAGGGAGTAGTGGTAAATCTAAGAAACTCTGTGGTCTTCAAATATAAGCACTATGAGGAAAACAAAATCAAGGCACATCATGAATAAATCACTAAAAGCTTTAGACGAAGAGAAGATCTTAACCTCAGCCAAAGGCAGAAGAGATACATTTCATACAGAAGAACAAATTTAAGGATGACAGTAGGTTTCCCTTTGATAACAAGGCAAGTGAGAAGAAAATATAACAAAGTCTTAAAAGTATGGAAAGAAAAATACTGCTAACATAAAATTTTATAACCAGCACAAGTATATTTCAAAAGTGAAGAGGAAATAAAATTAGTTTCAGACATACATACTGAAGCTGAAAGAATTCGTTACTAATTGTTTATGCTATAAGAAATACTAAAGGATGTCCTTCAGGCAGAAAAAAATGATATGAGATAGAAATCTGGCTCTACACAAATGAATGGAAAACATTCAAAACGACAACCATGTGGGCAAATATATAATTGTTTTCTTATTGTTTAAGTCTCCTTGAAAGATACTAACTATTTAAACAAAAATAATAACAACACCTTATAGATTTTATTGCATATACGTAACTAAAATATATGGCCACGAGGAGAGAAAAAAGAATATACTGTTCTCAACATCAAATACCGGCAAGGATATGGAGCAATAGGAACTCTCATTCATCGCTAGTCAAATTGTGAAATGGCAGCCACTTTGGAAGACAGTTTGAAAGTTTCTTACAAAACTAAACATACTCTTATGACCCAATCCAGCAATTATTCTCCTTGAGAACTTAAGTCCACACAGAAACTGTTACATGGATGTTTACAGCAACTTTATTCATATTTGCCAAAACTTAGGAGCAACCAATAGGTCCTTCAGTAGGTGAATGGATAAATAAATTGTGGTACATCCAGATAATGGAATATTATTCAGCACTCAAAACAAATGGCTATCAAGCCATGGAAAAACACATATTACTAAGGAGAAGAAGTCAGTGTGACAAAGCTTTATAGTGTATGATTCTAACTACATGACATTTTACAAAAGGCAAAACTCTTCAGACAATAAAAAGATTACTGGTTGTCTAGAGGTTGGGAGAAGGAGGGAAGGAAGAATAGGAGGAGTACAAAGGATTTTTAGGGCAGCAAAATTACTATGTATAATACTATAATAGTGGATACATCTCACTACACATTTGTTTAGAATTTACAACACAAAGAATGTATCCTAATGCAAACTATGGACTTTGGGTGATCATGATGTATTGATAGAGGTTCCTTGTAACAAATGTACCACTCTGATGGGGGATGTGGATAATGGCGGAGGCTATGCATATGCAGGGCCAGAAGGTAAATCTCTGTACCTTCTGCTCAACTGTGCTGTGAACATAAAACTGTTCTAAAAAGTAAAGTCCATTTTAAAAGTATACTATTCTACTCATACTATGCATGGAGTAGAATAATATCACTTAGAGGTACACTATAATAAGTTAAAGATGTATACTATAAACTTTAATGCAATCATTTAAAAAGAGTTATAGCCAGTAATACAACAGAAAAAAAATGGAATCATTAAAAATGTTCAGTGAATTCAAGAGAAAACAAAAAAAGAAAAGAAAAAGAAAACAAGAAAAGGTGCAACAAATAGAAAAATTGATAGACAAACTTAATGATATCAATAATCATATTAAATGTAAATGATACTAAATATCTCAATTTGAAGATAGAGATTTTTGTGTTAGATAAAAATGCCAAAATCAACTATATGCTGCCTCACTTTAAATTAAAATGTTTAAAGCTCCAGATAACTTCACTGGTCAAATTTAGCAAACATTTAAAGAAAAAATAATGTCAATTCAATACAAACTTTTCCGGAAAACTGAAGAAGAGGAAATACTTTAAAACTTATTGCATGAGCAAGGCCAGTGGTAGGTTCTATTATTGCAGAACATGTGAGAGATTTATCAGATATAACTGAGATGATTAGGAAAGCTTCTTTAAAAATTTGATTGTACATGTCTGTAAGTTGACAATACAATGCTGTACCTTGAAATAATGGCCACTATCTTCCTTGTTAGTACTATAAGCGGTGTATTTCCTGTTCATACCATGGACAGTAATCAAAGAAATGGTCAGAAAAGAAATAAATATAGAAATGTATTATGAACAGAATGTCAGCTGTGAATCCAGTAAATATATAAAATACAATTCTAAAATCTTGATTTATTTATCATTCACTAAGAAGCCTTGTAAAGGTTATTGTAAAAATAAAGTAATCTTTCTTGATAGGAATTTTTTATATCATTTCTTTAATGCAAGTTACTTCAATTACCATTTAGCTAATGAACCCTTCAATTTTCATTTGCATAATGGGTGCCAATTTTGACAAGAGGAATTTATCCTGCTGTGATAAAAGCATCATTGGACTCACCAATAGAGTGATGATTATTTCATTTGAAATCAGCATGGACACACCACTGAATATACAGGCAGACATGCTGGCTTGTCATTCCAAGTTTGTAGAGCTTTTATTCTCTTCGTGGTTACAGGACCTGGGATTCAAAACGTGATTGACTGCACTCAACTTTAAGGTTATTACTAGCAATGAAGCTTTTATTCGAATGGCACTTTCAGATAAACCGAACACTGATCTTCAAACTAAACTAACCCCTTTTCAAATTTAAGGACATTTTTAAATGTTATTATCTGTATAGTGTTGACTCTCTCAAATCTATATCTCTATTTATAGCTTCAACTTTGCTCTTGAGCCCCAGAGCCATGTATTAAATTGTATACTAGACGTATCTTCATCTGGCTGTCCTCTGCTATGCAGGGCTCCATGCTAAGCACTTTCCATATAGTAATGTCATCCTTACTATAGCCTTGTAAAGGAGATAATATCATCCTTATTTACACATGAGAAAACCTAAGACCACAAGTAAATTTCCAATTTCACACAGCTGGTAGGGGGAGGATATGGAATTCAAATCTAATTACTCTGAGTCCTAAACTATTTTATACTGCCTCTTGTTTTATATTACATCTTAGAACTAATCTGACTTAAAATGAACTCCTAAACAGAATAGGAGCTTACACCTTTAAAAAAATGAAACAATCCACCCTCCTACTCTCTTTATATTGATGGATAACAGTGTCCTTTCAGTCAAACAAAAACGTCAGGTCTACCCTCTGCTTTCTTGCAAGCCAATAATGGTCAACCACACTAACTCGTTTGCAAAGGCTCTGTTGGGGATTTTTCTTAAGTAGAATGTGGCCTGATTGCTTGTAAAATAAAGCAGTAGTCAAGGGAAGAAGAGTAGTAGATGAAATTACTCTAGAACTGGTCACTCTCTCAGACCACAGCATATCTAACAATTAGTACAGGCCCCTACATTACAACTGTGACAATTCAGAATGATTATAGAGGTACAAAAAGTTGCCCCAGACCTTTCAACTACTCTTCTGCATTTCAATCTATCTTGTATACATACAACTAGATGTAAGTATTTTATAAAACTCATAGATCCATGAAAAGATCACTGTTTGATTATTACCGGTGATAACAATGTTTCCTGAGTAATACAATGAAGCAGACGTTCACTATTTTCTCATTGATTTAAATAAATTAATTTACTGGATAGAAAGTTGTCATCATTAGAAACTGAAGGAATACATAAAATAAGGAAAAGCTACATTTGAAAAAGAATTAGGAACTTACCTGAAAATCAGAACTCCAGTAGTCAGGGACTTTCAGGAATTTCACATTGGTTAAGTGCTAATGGTGTACCAGGAAGAGTGTGCAAAATGCTTACTATGTTGTATTAAATTTATCCCATAAGGATTTAGTTAGTGCCTCGGGTGTATGCATTGTGTTTCAAGCATGATGCTAGTTAAGAAACCCGTGATATCGGTATTAATTTGTCCATTGCCTCCCCTTGTAAATAAACCAAACATTAGAACTTTAAGTCATTTACCCAGGATTTCACCTGTGTCAGTTAAAAATAGAACCTGGGTTTATTTGACTCCAAAGTGCATGTTGACTGTACTAACAATTTGGAACTAATTGATGGGCACACATGGGCACAGAAAGTAAAAGTCGTTGGCAATCAAGAAGGGAGGAGGTAGGAGGAGGGGAAGGCTAAAAAGCTACCTAACAGGTACAGTGAATACTACTCAGGTGATGGGCACACTTATAACCCTGACTAAAGCATTATAAAAAGCTATCCATGTAACAAACACATCTGTACCCCCTTAAGATTTTGAAATTAAAAAATAATTAATTTTTTAATTATTTTTGTCAATGTGTCAAAGTACACGTTGACAAACCCTGTAAATGCTGTCTTCCAAATTCCTAGAAGTTTTCCTTACCAGACCGTGAAATTAGTGTAAAAAGCCTGGTTTCCGGAGGGAAAAAAAGGATTTAATTCTCGTTCCATGAATCATTACTGTCATGATCATTGACAAGTCCAATGTCATGAGCCTCAGTTTCTTAACTAGCATAACATGTAATAAAACTCACAATTTATCTGGCTCGAAGTGAAGATTACATGGAACAATATATGCAAAGTATATTGTCTTGTACTCAGAAAAATAGGTATTTATTATATTATTTTAGAAGATGGTGCCTTTTTCACTTCGTATTCTCCAGCATGTCTACTAAAGTTATGTTGAGAAACGTTCGTAGAATGAATAGGGAATAAATGAGTGAATGATGAATACAGGGCATCCAAAGGCCACGTACCTCTCACACAATATGGATTTCTTATTCAAACAGTCAAGATAATCTCTCATATTATCAATGTTCTTGCTTATCTGTTTGCTTCTGAATGATTACAGCTGTGTGTAAATATTAATAATGCTTCACCTTGTATTTTTAAAAGCATGTCACGTCAGAGAATATAGCAGGAACTGAGTAAGCACAAATCACATCCAAACTAGGGCAAGAGAAAAATGATCTGTTAATACAGAATGAAACAACATTGTTACTGGATCAAAATTATCAGAAACGTTTGCATGTTCTTTGATTTTATGAAATAATCCATAGAATAATAAGATTTTAACCTACAACATATGAAAATGTTTGGAGTTATACTTGGAGTGAATGCTCTAACCCAGAGATGAAACACATCTGTATGGTAGCCAGGAATGATAAAAAGGAGCATTCAGATTACCATAGAATTTTTTTAATGCAAAAAGGCAAAAGATTATGCATGGAGAAATTGAAATTAAAAGTGCTATTATTTTAGAAAATAGATATTTAAATTTAACTGACATTATTGGGACATATTTGTATATTACTTTTTTTATAAAATATATGAACAAAGATACTGAGACAGATTTTCCTTTACGGCCTATGCAATTTACGATGTCATTTTATACTACTGACAAAAACATAGATTTTCCAAAATTAAGTAAAATAAAGCAACAATTTTTTTCTGAAAAATAAATTTATAATTTCTAACTTATGTCCTATTGATGTTTTTGCCAGGCTTGACAAGTTGTGACAGATTAGATTGTTGTTCAAAATATTTATTCCCACCTTCCTATAGCATATACTTACCTGGCACTTTACTTTGAACTCTGCCATGAGAATTCTCCAGCCAGTGAAATTGGGGTAGAAGCAATGACATGCCAGTCCTAAGCTTATGACTCAAGAGCAGGGTTGTCAGATTTAGCAAATAAAAATACAAGATACCTAGTTAAATTTGAAATTTAGATAAACAACAAATATAAATATTTTTAGCATAAGTATATCCCAAGCAATACTAAGATATATCATTGTTTATCTGAATTTCAAAATTAATCTGGCACTTTCTTAATGAAGTACACTAAGTGTGCTCTCCTTTGAAGACTTGTTTCAAAACTGTTCTTACACACTATCCGTAGGGAGCTGTGGTAACATCTTCACCTGGTCTTACGTTTATTCTCATGATCACCACATAATCTTGTGATCATATAATTTTGTATTTTCTCCTCTTGCTAAATGATAAGAGTGCTACTTGAGATATACTGGGTCCTCAGTAGGTGCTTATTGAAATTTTCATGAAATATCATCTTAAGGAAGACTAGTAAAGCTTTTGCTCATATTGCAAATCTCTGGAGATAATAACATCTATATTCTCCTTTGACTGTACCAGAAATTCACATGATTGTCTCCACAGTGAAAATAATCCATATACAGAATTTCTGTACTCTAACATATGACAGAGCATCGTCACTATGCCAGAATATTAATAAAAATGATATTATTTGTAAAGCACATGATGTATTTTAATATGTGATTTAAGTTGTTATTTTCACTTTTGTTCAGTGATAAAATTCTCAAGAGACATTTTTGTCTTTTAAGGAAACATCAAATGACTTAAATATTTATCTTTGTGATCTATGTTTGATTACTCTTTGTAAGTAAGATTACAGATAGAGAGCTGAAAGGTTGAGGGGAGAGAGAGAGACACACACACAGGCACTAAGTGTCTGGGAAATAAGTGCTGGATATGCCTGAAGTTTGGTTCTTTTAAGAGATTTGTTTGAAAGGTCACAGCCAGAGTTACTAAATATGTGGCTGTTCCGCAAAATGCCCTATTACTCAAGAAAAATATTCCATCTGGAATTATTCCTAGTCAGGGGTGGTGAATCAATATTGAATTAAATTGAACTGAATTGAAAATCCTTCTCCTGTAAGTCTTTTACCTAAAGCCCCTGAGTTATTTCTCAGGGGAAGAAAAAGAGGTCTAAGTTTAAAGATCCCGATGAAAAATAAAAATTATATTTCTAAATGCTTTCTCTACATCCCTTTCTATGCCCTCTTTTTCACTGTCCTTACAAATATTCTTCTAAGTTTTTTTTAAAAAATTAATCTCCCATGTAGAGTACTAACAAATGGGGCCAACTCACAGATGGAAAGTTAGAACTTGGGCCAGACGGCTAATGTATTCATCCACTGTCTTCCAGAGTTAGTTGAGTGTGTCCAGCTGGTTTAGTATAATAGAAGACTTATTAATATAGCATAGCATCATAATCAGTGAATTAAGACTAAATTTTCTTTCAACAGAAATGAAAGTATACAGTCACAGTGAGTGTTCCACACACTCTAGGGGGGGAATGCACAAAGCAGCTTAAATTTAGGATTCCTCAGTATCCAACAGAAGGATTTTCACCAGGGTAAGCAGAATGTATACTTGCCTTGTACCCCATCTTACATCTCATTTTCTTTGAAGACCTTTCAATTTATAGCTTATTATAGCTATATAGGATACTTTTTAGGGCACTTGGAAATAGATAAACCACAATGTTTAAATCGAAACATTTTGAAAGTGATTTGAACTCCAGGATACCACAAGGTAGAAAGTTTAGAGTATAAAGTGCACAAGTGCCATTTAAAAAAATTTGATTTCAGTAAGGGCTCATCAATTTGCCACAGACTTTACAGTGAATATCTTTGGCACTATTGTCTAATTATGAGAAGAACTTTCCTTCACGTCATCCCGACCAGCAGACATGCTCAGTGAAGTGGAGAAGCGAGACAATTCTAAAGCTGAATTGAACAAGTAAACAGAACACTTAGGCTTAAAATATCTAAAGAAGTCCGGAACTTAACTTATGTGCATAATCTCTTTTTTCAAATTTGGGATGTATCTCTCTGACATCATACCAAAATATCATAATGTCTGGCCTCCAACATTAAGATATTCATTAAGCTTAACTCTTTAGGGAAGCAATTAAAAGAATAAAAACCTAGAAATGATCTTAGGATGATAAGGTCAGCAATGATACTGTTATTGTTGGTGACTGTCAGAAGGTGCCATGTTGGAATGAGCATTTAGAGGCAGCACAGACACTAGGGTTTAAATACTGCCTTCAACAATCACTGGCTTGGGTTAGTAACTTCCGCTGTATTTTAAACTCTAGTTATTAAATTCTGTTTAGGATAATTATAATGACATCTACTTCGCAGAGTTCTTGTAAGAATTATATAGACAATGTAAAGCATTTAGAGTCCTGGAATGTAATAAAAAATCAGTCAATCATAGATATTATTACTACTGTAATTATTTATTAGTAATGTTATTATTCAGATTAAGAAAGAAATGTATTTAGATCACAAGTTTTTCACTTACTAGTTTTGCAAATTTGAAAAAATTGTTTAGCTGCTCTGACTCAATTTCTTCATATGTCATAAAGGGGTAATACTGTCTACCATGTAGATATGCTGTGAGGTTTAAACAAATTTTTCCTTGACAGTTGCACTATATCCTAAAGTACCAATACAATTTCTAGTACAGTATTAAATTGGCAATAGCAATTATTATTAATGCCTATTTTTCTTTTTATTACACAATTTTTTATGCATATATAATAGTTGTACATATTTTTGGGATGCATGTGACATTTTGATGCCTGTGTGCAATGTCTAATGATCACATCAGGGTAATTGTGATATCCATTACCTCAAACATTTGTCTTTTATTTGTGTTGAAAACATTATAATTCTTTTCTGCTAGTTAGTTTGAAATATACAATAAATCATTGTTCACTATAATTCCACTACTGTATTATTGAATACTAGAACTTATTCCTTCTATCTAACTGTATTTTTCTATCCCTTAACCAACTTTTTTTTATACCCTCTACACCCTTTCGTTTCCATACTCTTATAACCACCATTCTACTGTCCAACTTCATGATATTCACTTTTTTAGCTTCCACATGTGAGTGAAGACATACAATATTTGTCTTTCTGTGCCTGGGTTATTTCACTTAACATAATAACTGTAAGTTCCATCCATCTTCTTGCAAATGACAGCATGTCATTCTTTTTCATGGCTGAATAATATTCTATTGTGGATATATACCACATTTTCTCTATCCATTCACCCATTGATGGACACTTAGGTTGATTTCATATCTTGCTTATTGTGAATAGTGTTGCAATAAACGTGAGAGGGCAGATATCTCTTAGATTTACTGATACATCTCTTAGATATACTGATTTCCTTTCTCTTGGATATATACCTAGTAGGGGGATTGCCAGATAATATGTTAGTTCTATTTTTAGTTTTCTAAGGAAATACTATATTGTTTTCCGTGATGGCTGCACTATTTTATATTCCCACCAACACTGCACAAGTTTCCCCTTTTCCACATCATCACCAGCATTTGTTCTTTTTTTGTCTTTTTGGTAACAGTCATTCAAACTGGGGTAATATGACATCTCATTGTGGTATTAACTTGCATATCCCTGTGATATGCTGCAATATACAAATTGTTCATTAAGAATACCACTATGACACCTATGTCTTATGGAGTTTTTATTCTTTGCAGGGATGATTTTCTGATTTAAAGGCTTCCAGGTTTAGTCTGTTTATTAAATATTACCAAGCTTAATTTCCTCCTTATGTTAGTGTTCAAAATATATCAAGTAATATATTTTCTCCCTGGCTCCACTTGATCATCTTACACTCTCCTGTGTGTACATTCCCCATGTTGAAAACCATTGTAAAAACTGCAACCTTTGTATATAATCTGTGTAGGAAAATCATCAAGAGATGGAGTTGTCAGAAAAGGCTAGCCCTTTAAGTTTGGGTCAGGGAAAATAGCCTTTACTGGATACATGCTTTGTGAAAAGTCTTTTGGTAAGTGCTTTTACATAGATTTGCCTTTTCTGCATGGCACAAAAAAAGTAAAATCATGTTCTCAGGGATCTGTACCTGTGGTGTCCAATAAAGTAGCTACTAGGCACATGCGAGTATTTAAATTTAAATCAATTAAAATGAAATAAAATTAAAATTTTTGGTTCATTAGTTATGCTAACCACATGTCAAACCATGTGGCTAGTGCTTACCATATTGAGCAGCATAGATTATAGAATATTTCCATCATTTCAGAAAGTGCTGTTGGATAGAGCTAGTCTGAAATTAGACCTCTTAAATGGCCTAATATACGCAGAAAATTTTCTTGATGCCACTGGTACTATCTAAAATTCCAAATATTTTATTTTAGTCTATAATATCATAAAATGAAGAATTACCCTTTCTCCATTAGTAAAATATAATTAGAATTCCAAACATGATAATATTAACTTATATTTATTGAGAATTTATTTCGTGCCAGGCATTGTACTAAGAATTATACAGGGTTTATTTCATTTAATTCTTACAATTGGCTTATTAAATAAATAAAGTACATCTCCAAGGTTATAGGGTTGATGAATAGAAAAGTGTGACATGAATTCTGGAACCAAGCAGGTAAGTGGTACCATGCTTGGTGATGTCACATGTTCTGCTTGGCAAGGACAAGAGTGGTGTCAGGAGACTCAGGTGGTTGCTTTGGCAAAAAACTTAAGAGATTAGAATGCTCCATAAATTTCAGTAATCAAGGTAAGTAATATTTAATGCACTATATTTTAAAAATCCAAATTAATAAAAAAAATCCATGATCAATGTAATATCAAAATTTTAAACAAAGACAGGATCACAGTTAGTAATTTTTTCTTTTGTCTCAAATTCCAATATGGTTGTGCATGGCACTTTATTTAAAATTGTAATATTGTGCTCATCATCAATTTTGTTTTTAAAAATAGTCTCTTTATATACTCTTTCCGTCACTTCTTTTGACCATTGCTGGAACCGTGATTGATGCAACTAATTTATCAGTATCTCTGAGGTGTGAACCAGGAAGGTAAAGTTTTTCCTAGCTCCCTGAATTAGATTTGGTAAATATTGACCCATGGTTTTTTCCTCTGCTTCGTTTCCTGGTGGTGTATTCAGATATATTAACTATGTTGGCACAATGATTTTATTACACTAGCCTTTTGCAATAACACAACCTAACTTACTGTCTTTCTTGATTTTTAGGACAAATCTCTCTTCCCATGAGACTCTGAGTAACAATGAAAAATGCTACTAGTCCTTAGATATAGAAATCATTAGATAAAAATTCTTGGATATAGAATTATTGAGGGTACATAGTAAACACTCAATAAAAGGTAGCAATTTTATTAGATGACATTTTTTGTTCCGTCTCCTTTATATGTTTTTCTTGACAGTCAAGGAAGTTGACATAGGATAATCAAGAATGAAAAAATTATAATGATACTTCATGTTAACATGAAGACAACCATAGCAAGTGATTAACAAGTAAAAATATCCTATTATGTAAGACATTAGTACCTTTTAGAGTTTGATTCTACCATGGCTATTAAAAACAAAACAAAACAAAACCTTTCCAAAGATGTCCATTTAATGTTACATTCCCAGGTTTCAAACTTTACAGGGTACCTCAGTTTCCATGAGGCACTATGGTACAGAAGGAAAAACAAAGAGACAGGCATAAACTTTTGGTACAGATACACTTTGGAGTCAAATTCCAGCTCTGATATCTATACAATCTTGGGCTAGATACTTGATATCTCTGAAACTCAGTTTCCTCCTAGAAAAAGCAATGATTGTCTGAGTCTGTTTATATTTATTATGGCTTATAGTTTATATTTTCCTAACCTATAGTGTGTAGAGCTTGATTTGTTGTATGATTTTTGGGTATAAAACATAACCTTTGCTCGTTTATTGTTAAATATCAGACACTGCATTTTCAGTTATTGAGGATAGAATACTAGTGAGGAAAAGAAAACTAAACATCAGGAAGTGCAATTTAATTTGAGTTTCTCATAAGCAAATTAATCCAGCTTCCATATGTGAGTAAATTATATGAATAAAAGGGTAAATAGTAGGCACATTATTAGTGTTCAATACCAGTCACCATGTCTTTTGGTATGTGTTTGTGAGAAACAACTATCTTATTATATTTATATAACAAACACAATGATAAACTAATCATTTCCTACATATTTGTGGAACCCAAAAACATTTCTTATTAAGTCTTTTGTATTTCTGACTCATCCTAATCAAGCACATCTATCATTCAATAATTAAAGAACTAGTCTCAATCCCATATTATTCAAATAACTTTTTGATGGATTTTTGTCAGATCTGGATTGTTTGGCAGACTGTTGTCCTGGTCCTTTGGTTCCTTGTTTGGAAAATTCACAAAGAGGGCTGGTGAGATAAAAGTGATCACAGACAGGAAGCAATTTCGCACAAACAGCTTTTATTACAGAAGATAAGAGAGCTATACAAAGCCAGAGTACATTCCAGAGAGGAACGGGCCAGTTTCCACAAGTGGAGAAAGACATTGAGGACTCTCACGTGGTTTCCTTTTATTGGCCTGGTCCGGAGGAGGGCTTACAGGAGGTGTGGGGTGTTACCAGATGATTGATACACATGATTGACAGGTGTTTTCTTAACAAAGTTGCAGCTCCACAGGTGTATGTGCCTCAAAACCTCAAGTTCCTGTTCTTTGTGGTTGTTAGCTGTGTTTTCCTGTAGTCCCGTCCCCCTGCTCCTTCCCGACTTCTCCACCCTTAGGAACTGCCTTCCTGGCCTGTATCTGCCACCTGTAGCTTTGATCCCTTCCTAACATTTTGATGGATACAAGCAACTGTCTTAGTGGTAGATAAATCAGCATTGTCATTAGGGAACCACAGTTTTAGCTGACATGTAACATAACTGCATTGTTTGTGATTCCATGATCAAGGTTTCTGTTTCAGGTTTCTGTTGTTGTCTTAAAAAAAATACTATAAAACTTAGTGACATAAAACATGATTTATTGTTTCTCATGGTTCCTTCTGTGCATTGACTGGGCTAATTTGTGTTATTTTTCTATATGGTATTGGCTGAGCATGGCCACATTGATCTGGGGAGTCAGCTGGTGCTGAAATGACCAAAATGTCATCTTATTCTCTAGAGTACTTCTACATATAGCTTCTCAACATATACTATTCTAGTGACTGCTTCCAAAAGGTAGAAAACAGAAGATACAAATCTTCTTAACCCTTGGACCCAGAATGCCATTCCAACAGTGTTCAAAGCAAGTCATAAGGCATACCAATTCCAAGGAGTGAGGAAATAGGCTCCATCTCTTGATGGTAAGAGTGGCAGAAATGCACAGGGATGGCAGGGAGTGTCGACAGCATGCTGACCACCCATCTCTGTGCTCTGCCTCCACAATTCATATCCCTCCCGAAAATCACATCCCATTATGGAACCAGCCCCAGGTCTTGGGCCCTGTCAATCAAGTCCAGATATGGTTAAAGCACCTTGGTTGGGGGCCAGCAATCAGATGCAGGAACTGGGGTGTAGTTTCCAGCATAAAATGTAAGGCATTGACACTATGACTGAGTAGTTGGCAGAGGCCTGAATGATGGTAGGAGATTGTGAATGGAGGAAGAATGGACACTGGGGAAATTTTTATGAGAAACTAGAGAATGGGTAGATCACACTATCTATTGGAAGAAGAATTGGTGAGATTGCTGCCTGGAGTCACATGGAAGATAGGAAATGTACCTAATGAACTTTGTATCTACCTGGGGAGATTTCTAGGCAAAATGTTGAAAATGGCATTTTTAGCTGACTATGAGGAAGTATTGCAAGAGACAGATGAACTAAAGGAGGAAATTTTCAGTTTTCAAGCAGAATTGAGAAGAAATATATTGAACCCAGGTATTGCTGGGTTGGAAAAAAACACTGTTGCTCCACCACGCAATAGGATGGACATATTTGAAACTTGGACTGAGGGGGGGAGGGGGGTCAAGGGCAACACACGTAACCTAAACATCTTTACCCCCATATTATGCTGAAATAAAAAAAAACAAAACACTGTTGCTCATTCTCAATTTTTAAAACCAAAAAAGATTTTCCAAGGAAGTAGCTTCAAAACAAAGATCAAATTGAGTTTTTGAAAATAAAATGTGGCATCAAGTTAAGATCAAATCAATGGTAGAGATGCACTACTGTTTTTAAGAACTCTGAAAGATTTAAGACAGTGCCTTATAGAAGCTTTCAGCCATACAAAGGCCTTCTAAAGGATTTAAAGATCTTATCCCAGTGCATCCTAAATCTCAAACCAAAGTAGAGATAGGTCTGCCTTGAAGAGATGTGTGGTTGTATTTTTCTAATATGGTAGATTATAATTTGATACCTTTGAAACCTATCATGTTTTTTAAGGTAGTTGACTTATATTGGGACAAAGAAAAGAGAAAAGGAAAGTTTAAAATGAAAAGAGGTATTAAGAACCCCAGTGTTCTATGGGCCAGATGAAGGCTGAGAAAGCCATTCAGCTATAGACATAGGACACTTCTAATGGCAAAGGAAGGATGATTCAGAGGAGAAAGCCAACAGTCCAAAGATGGAGCTTAGAACCACACAATCCCCTCATCCCAGGGAACAGACTAGATCTCAAATAAGGGATATTTCTTGCCCCAGAGTAGTGTGCTCTGGGAATATATGCCTTGCATTGTTTGCGGAATTTGTCTTTTTTGGATTACAAGTCTCGAATGGACAAGATTCATACCAGAAGAGTTTTATTCGAATATTAATGTGGATAACAGGATATTGGACTTCAAGCCTGATTCCATAATTGGATAAGACTTTTGGATCTTAAGTGGGATGAGAGCCTTTTGTATGTGGCATGGATGTGAATTGTTATGACTAGAAGGTGGATTGTGGTAAATAGCCTTCAAATATTGCCATCAACAATTTCTTCCATTCCAGTATGTTCAGGGTGCTCCTATGCTAAGAGGTGGTGTATATTTCCTCCACCTTGAACCTGACATAGGCTTATGATTTACTTTGACTAATAAAATATGGGGGAAGGCAGGTTCTTGGACTTTTGACTCCAGCCCTTAAGAGAATTGGCAACTTCCACTTTCTTTCTCTCTCAGAGCTCTCAGCCACCATGAAGAAAGCCCAAAGCTCCTGCTGGAGAAGGCCAGAGGGAGAGGGGGTCATGAGACTGTTTTAGACATTTCATCTGAGCTCCCAACTAGAAGCTACCATGTGATTACCCCAGCTGACCCTACACATGAGATCATGTCAACCCAAAGAAGCATCAGAATAATACATCACTTTGGTTTTAACCCTGTATTAATTTTCTGTTGATATTGAACAAATTACCACATTTATTAGTAGTAGCTTAAAACAACACACATTTATTGTGTCACAAGTTTCCTGGATCGGAAGTCAGGTTGTAGCCTAACTGCTCAGAACCTCACAAGGTTGTAATTAAGTTGTTGCACAAGCTGCCATCGCATTTGACTTTTGGCTAGAGAAGAATCCACTTTCAAACTCATTCAGGTTGTTGGCAGAATGTATTTCCTTGCAGCTATGTACTTGAGGTCCACAGCTTCTTTCTGGCTGTCAGCTGAAGGCCTGTCTCAGGTCCTAGAGGCCACCTGTGGTCCCCTGTCTCATGGCCTTCTCCATAAGCCATTTGCAGTGTGGCATTTGCTTCTTGTTCCAATCTGCTGAGACAGAGTCTTACATAATGTGATCAAAGGTGACATTCCATCACCTTTACCATATAACATAACCTAATTACATGAGAGCTGTCTCATTGCCTTTGCCATATTCTAATGGTTAGAAGCAAGTGATAGGGAATTCACATAGATTCCACTTATACAAGACCATGACTCATTGATGGTCACCATAAAGTGTATTTGCCACAGCCACTAAGTTTTAGGTGGTTTGTTTAGCGCTATAGATAAGTAAAAAAAAAATCTTCCTTTTAGCAGCAGCTCTTTAACTGAGTAAAATTTGTAATATTAATCGCTTAAGTAAAAGAACCTATTCAGAGAAGCCACTTCATTAAATGTTTACAAAATTTAAGAAGCATCTTTTCAGTGTTAGTCTTGACCACAATACTTAAGTAGAGAGTGCTTCCCATCTGAGTCAGCAGGTGAGCAGAAGGGCCAACTCTGGAAAATTTTTAGGCTCCTTCAGAAACTGAGCTCAAGTTCAGCAGTAATCTATCCATATTTTGCTTTTATATTCCAGATTTGAGAAAATCTTTTAGAGGTAGGACTATATTGGAGGAATACAACATTTCAGGTCTCAAAAATGAAGTTCAGAAAAAGTTACAATAATCCACATCACCTGACATCAGATAATTTTGAAATCTACAGGTCAAGAGTTGTGATGTTGTTTCCTTTCTCTCACTCTCAGCGTATTCCTTGGTCTTCATTCAATACCAAGATAAAGATTCAATGCTATAGATGTTCTCCAGGAAGCAGCAGCTTGTCTCCTGAGTTCCAGCCTCAGTTCTTACTCTTTCTTCACTCGTCAATGAGTACAAGCCTCAAATAATAAGATCAAATAAAATACACGTTATTATAACTTGTAAAAAAAAAGAATTGTGATGTGTACGTTCAGTATCATTTGAATTTTGCAACTTCTAGGCTAATGATCAACACCCCTAAGCAAAGATGAGAAACATTCAGATCATGCTGATTCCCTAATCTATGAAGGTAGCTCCCAGGGAATGCTGTCCTCAAAAGCCTTTTTACAAAGATTACTAGCATCAACATGCTTTATTCAGATTAGGATTGTGTAATAGTATAATGTTTTTATAAACTCTGTCATAGATGTTGCTTCATTGTAAACAGTAATAGTAACTCATGTACTTAAACTATGTATAATAATGTATTACGTATAAGGCATTTTATGCCCACTACTCAATTAACACTCAAAACAACCCTATTGTAGGTGCTTTTGTATACTTTTTAAAAAATAAATGAGGAAAGTGAGTCTTAAAGAGACTTTATCATAATGCCAAAGTTCACACACCTAGGAATTCACAGAGCCATGACTCCAACTTCATTCATTTCCATCAGACTGCCAAAGCCCATATGTTTTATGCATTGTAACAAACTGCTCTTTTATTTATCTTCATAAGTGGATGACATTAGAACTCTTTGAGCATTTCATTTGCACCGCTGAAACCTAAACATTCCTCTCATTACAAACTGATAATCAACACAGGCAATGGATTTTCCAGGATTTTCTTAAAGGAAGTGAAATTATAGATGTCAGAGATACTGTCATTCCAAATGCAGCAATCACTGATGTCTAGAAATGCGTTTTTTTGTTTGTTTTTTTAGGTCAAAAAGAAAAGTTTGAATAAGCAAAATAAGGAGACCTTGACCAAATTGGGGCATAGATGGCTGGTTTTACCAATTGTAATCGTAACAAAACCCAGTGCCATTCTAAACACACAGGGCTGAAAAGAAGGATCAAATATATAGAGTTCTAGAAAAGTAATTCGAAGTTTAGGAAAAATAAAATCAATCAGTTGAAGAAGAAATTTACAGTAAAAGAATGAGCACTTCTAATCTCACATAAAGTGTGAAGAAGTCTCTTACTGCTAAGCATAAGAGACTTGCTATACCTTATAACACAGAACTTCTCAGAACTGCTGAACTTCAAACAAATAAGCGAGCTACAGACAGCTATGAAAACTCAGGAATTCTTCTAGTGATTCTTCTAGGGTCACCACAGAGTCTGGAATAGAGAAGAAAGGATTTTACACCTATCAGTTTGACCCAGATAGCTTCAAAATGGACTTAAAAATCCACCTCATTTACTTATTCATTCATTCATTTCATCATGCATAGATATTGCAGTTCCTACTGTGTGCAGCAGGTATTCAGATACTTGAGGCACACCTGGTTTCTGCTCTCACAGAGCTAATGGATTGGAAAAGAAGGGCAAGTGAAGAGGCATTTGCAATACAATAAAATGGGTCAAGTGCTGTGTTATATGTGCCATAGGAAACACCCTCAGGATAGACGGAGTGTATGTATGGGGGCAATGTACATCAGGGAATACTTCCTGGAGGAAATCACACACATAATGAAAACTGAATAATGATGGATGGCCAGTTAAGAAGGTTTGGGAGCCTGTTTTAGAGGGAAATGGCTTGTGTGAAGACTTAGCAGTGAGAAAGAGCAAGATAAATTGGAGGAACGGAACAAATTACATAACCTGGTAAGGCCAAAGGTATAAATAAAGGAGGAAGTGGTGGGCGGTGATGGTGGAGTATTAGGGCAGAGCAGAGTCTTGTGAGTCTTGCAAGCCTCATTTGCACAGTGAGAAGGAGATTGTGCATAGGAAGCACTGAGGGGAGTAAAAATGGTCAGATCATTCTGGTTGCTGTTTAGAAAATCAATTAGAGTTGAAAAGACAAGATGTAATGAGACTAGTATGGCAGCTACTGCATCTTAGAAGCAATAGGGTTTGATGATTGATTGGCTGAAGGAGCTGAGTGAGGAGGAATCAAGACGGCCCCTCCAAGTTACTGAATAAGCCAGGGGTACAGCTGGTGGTGCTGTTCAGTAGATAGGGAACCCAAGAGAGGGAGCAGGGAGAGTTGAGGAGGGGTGATGCAGTGATTTTAGTTTGGGCAAGAAAAGGTATGTGTGTGTTTGCTGAGAGCCACTAGAGTAAACGTTCGGTATGCTTTACTATTTGAATTACAGCTTAGCTTTTTGTCCTTAAGTGTCACTAACATTACTTTTATTTCTACTGCTGGTATTACCACAACCATCACCTAGCATTTATTTAACAACTTCAAAGCACTAGGCTTTCTACTAATGAATTATATTGTTTAAATACAGTCATCACATCGGGTAGCACTATGACAAAACTGAGACTGACTAAAGTTAAGTAACGACCTAATGTCTCACAGACAATATGTGACAGAGGAAGGATCTGAATGCTGTCTTTTACCAGACACTGTGTTCTCAACTGGTACTACACAGGGAAAGTAGTAATGAACTTGGTAGTTAGAAGAAGAAAAAAGCATTTATTAAAAAATGGAGCTGATATAGTATCTATAAAGTTCCAAATACTACTTCCACAGAGATAAACACAATATCAAGCCCGCTCATAAAGAGCATACCCTTCAGTGAAAGAGAGAGAAAAGTTAACATATACTATTGCAATACAGTGTGTGAGAATTTCTCAGAGGGGAGTACGGTTGTGTCACTGAGGAAACAATAAAGGGGCTTAAATCAAAGTGGAGAAGTTAGGGAAGGTTTCTAAAAAGTCATGAACGTCATAGACCCAGCATAGAGGATTGAACATTAAATGATGCAAAAGAATTTCGGGATGACTGGATCATAGTGTGTTATGAAATTGGTAAATCACTCAGCTGAAGACAATCAGAAGTCGGGTAGTTAAAGGACTGAATGCCAGGATAAGGTGTTTTGACTTTAACCTAGAGTTAAATTTTTGGAAAAGTTTTTAGTACAGGACTGACATCATTAGATTTACATTTGGAGACAGATAATTTTAGCAGCCAAATAGAAGATTCAGAAAGGACAAGAATGAAGTCACAGGGATCATATGCACAGAATTTGCAAACTAGGCCAGAATTTGGCTACTGTGATGGTTAATTTTAATCTTCTCAGTGGGAAGAACTTTGAGCAGTACACCGGGTTGTTCACTTTTCTTAGAAAGAGAAATGACCAGATGTGTGATTATATTCATGGGCTGTGGCCAAGGGTTTAGCTGGATGGTCAAGGGCTTGGAAGGAACATGGTTGGAAAATTGGTGACAAGGAAATTTGGGGAGGAGGGATGTGTCTAGAACTCTCTGAATGGGCAAATAACATGAAGGTTTTGTGTACCAAGTGAATTCCTTACCTCAGGGTGACTTTAGCAGAGGAAGATTTTAGTAACCAAATGGATAGCATGACCCATTGTTCTATGCATACCAGTCAGTCTCTTTCTCCAGCCACTCTTGTCATTGCCCATTGGCCTCATGAACAAAGTAGCCATGGTAGCAGGGATCAAAGGTATGCATGGCCTCAGCAACATGGACATCTATTCACCAAGATCAGCCTGCTTATGGCTGCTGCTGAGTGCCGAACCTGCCAGCCTCAGAGCTCAATGCTGAACCCCCAATATGGCACCATTCTCCAAGGTGATCAGTTCACCTGGTGACAGACTGATAACATTGGATAACTTCCATTGTGGAAGGCTCAGTGTTTTGTTCCCACTGTAATAGACACTTATTATGAATATGCACTGGCCTTCCCTACATGCAATGATTCTGCCAAAATTATCATTCTGGACTTACAGAATGCCTTGTCTGTCATCACAATATTTCATACAGTATTGCTTCTGATCAAGGAACTCGCTTCACAGCAAAAGAAATGTAATAATGGGTTAATGCTCATGGAATTTACTGGTCTTATCATGTTACACACCATCCTGAAGCAGTTGGTTTGAAGAAATTGTGGAATGACCTTTAGAAGACTCAGTTATGGCACTAGCTAGGCGGCAATACCTTGCAAAGCTGGGGCAAAGTTCCCTAGGAGGCTACAAGCTCTGAATAAGCATCCAATATATAATGTTGTTTCTCTCATGGCTAAGATTTATGAGTTCAGCAATTAAGGGGTAGAATTGAGAGTGGCATCACTCCCTACTATTCATAGTAATATATTACCCATAGTCATATTGTGACCCACTAACAACATTTTTGCTTCCTTTTCCCATGATCTTATATTTTGTTAGCCTAGCAGTCTTAGTTCCAGAGGAAAGATTGCTTTCACTAGGAGACACAATGATTCCATTGAACTGGAAAGTGAGACTGCCACTTTGGGCTCCTTGTGCTTCTGAATCAACACGTAAAGTGAGCTACTGTATTGACTGGGGTGATTGGTGTTGACCAACATGGGGAAATTGGATGAGTACAATACTCCACAATGAAGGTAAACAAGAGTATTTTAGGGTGCAGGACATCCCTTAGGGTGTCTCTTACTATAACCATGCCCTGTAACTAAGGTCAATGGAAAACTATAACTCAATCCAGGTAGGAGTACTAATGACTCAGATCCATTAGGAATGAAGATTTGGATCACTCCATTAAATAAAGAACTATGGCCAGCTGAGGTGCTTGCTGAAGACAAAGAGAATATGGACTGAATAGTAGAACAAGGTAGTTATAAAGACCAGCTATGATCACATGATCAGTTACAAAAACAAGGACTATAATTGTTATATTTTCCTTCCTAGTTTGTTATGAATACATTTGTGTACATGTGTATATAATATCTTTCGTTCCTCTCATGTCCCCTTACATGCAACTTTATAACATAGTATTTAAATATTGTTCATTTTACATCATAGTATTTAAATTACTGGATATCAAGGTGAAGTGTAAACATCACTTGAGAACGCTACCTCTTCTGGGGAAGGGGTTAGCACATTTTTGATTGCACACAAGATGGTTGTATTATGTTAGGTGGAATTATGACCTTGTTTTTGTCCTTCTTTGGAGATTAAGTATAGTTTAAGGGGGTATATATGAGTGCCAGATTGACAGGGGTTGAACTTATGATGGTTAATTTTATGTGTCAACAAGACTGGATCATACAATGTCCAGATATCTGGTTAACATTATTTCTGGGTGTGTTTGTGTGGATGTTTCTAGAAGAAATTGGCATTTGAATTAATGGACTGAGTGAATCAGTCCTTTACTGCTTTAAGTGTGGGTGGGCATTATTCAATCCATTTTGAGCCTGAATAGAACAAAAAGATGATGGAAGGTTAAATTTTCTCTCTGACTGACTGCTTCAGGTAGGACTTGTGATTTTCTCCCGAACTCAGTTCTCCTAGTTCTCAGGTGCTCAGGCTCATATGGGAATGTACACCATCAGCTCTCTGAATCTCCAGCCTTCAAACTACACCACCAGATTTCCTGGGCCTAAAGCTTGCAGATGGCAGATTATAGGACTTCTCAGCTTCTGTAATCATGGGAGCCAATACCTTACTTACCATAAATCATAGAAATATATATGTGTGTGTAGGTATATATAGTCTTATATCGGTCCTGTTTCTCTGGAGAACCCTGGCTAATATAGCTACTGAAATGTTTAGCCAAAACAAAGCAAAATATACCAACAACAAACAAACCTTTGAATGTGAATGTTTTTAAAAGGATCAAGAATTCTTCAGATTCCTATAGTCCTCATTACTCATGATTTTCTTAGACCTGTCAGCTTCACTTATTTATGTTACCATCCTAGTTCCTCTGTTAACAACAGTGAAGATAGTAAGAAATAAAATGATGATGATCTAAACTAAGAATGCTATAGGATTAATTCTAAGCAAAGAGACTAGGGAGAGATTAAAGAGATAGAATACAGAAGTAGAAATAAAGGGAGTTGGAGGCAGGGAATATAATTGTGAGTCACCATGAATGGCAAAGATGACTTCAAGGTAGATGAGTTCACCCTCCGAGGCTTTGCAGCGCGGTAAGAGAAGCAGAGCAAGTGTTGGAAACATTGACCTAAAAGGATAGAATTTGGAAGGGTAGTTCATAAAGAAGATCTTGAGGATGGGCTAGTATGCAATCTCTGCCTACCTCTCACCTTCTTAATCCTACGACATTTGACTGAGAATCATGATTAAGAAAAAAAAATAGGAAAACTGGCTTCACATATAATAATTTTTTTTTTAGATTCACAGAGTTGCAGTCAGTTTATTTTAACCTCCACTTTCTCAAAGGTAAATAGGAGAGCCCATCAATGCTAAACTAATGCACGTTGATACCTCCAGCAAGCGAATAATTTGGCTCCCCTTAAACCTAATATTGTGTAGATATTTGCTCATATTTATATAGTGGAAGTGGATAGAAATTGATTTCATTAAATAGTTATGTAAATCATGCTGTGTTCTGAATGTATGTGTCCCCTAAAATTTGTATATTGATGCCTAACCCTCAAGGTTATGGTATTAAAAGATGGAGACTTTGGAAAATGACAAGGACATGAGAATGGAGCCCTCATGAATGACGTTAGGGCCCTTATAATAGAGGTTCAATAAAACTCCCTGGTACTTTTCTACCATGTGAGGACACAGCAATAAGGCACCCTTTTTTAAGCAAAGAGCTGGCCCTCCCCAGACACCAAATCTGCTGTCAACTTGCTCTTGAACTTCTCAACCTCTGGAACTATGAGCAATAAATTTCTGTTGTTTATAATCTTCCCAGTCTAAGGTATCTTGTTATAGCAGCACAAATGGACTAAGACAAATAATATAAGATATATGTTAATAAACCATTTTTGCCAATTTTTATTGCAATAAAATATACATAACATAAAATTTACCATTTTAACCACTTTTAAGTGTATATTTCAGTGGCACTAAGTTCATTCAAATTTTTGTGCAACCATCACCACTATCCATCGCCAGAATTTTTGTCATCTTGCAAAATTATAACTCTGTACCCATTAAACACTAACTCCCCATCCCCATTAAGCCCTAGTAAGCACCATTATACTTTATGTCTTTATAATTTTAACTACTCTTAGGACTTCATATAAGTGGAATCATGTGGTATTTGCCTTTTTTGACTGACTTATTTCACTTAGCATAATATCCTCAAGGTTCATCCACATTGTAGCATGTGTCAGAATTTTCTTCCTTCTTAAGGCTGACTGATAAAAAGGAAATTACTTTTGTCATTTTGCTATTTATTTTCTTTGTCTTACAGCTTTTCTGTCTCTCATTAGCTGCATTATTGTCTGCTTTTGTATTTAGTTGAATTTTTGTAGTGAAAGTTAAAAATTTCTTTCTCATTTCCTTCTATGTCTATCCTGTAGCTATTTTCTTTGTGGTTACCATGGGGATTACATTTAAGATCCTAAAGTTATAACACTCTAACTTAACTACAATTCCATATAAAAACTGCTACTTTACATATTTTTCCCAACTCCATTTAGTTTTCGATATCATAAAACTACATATTTATATACTGGTGTTTAAAAACATAAACTAACATTTTAAAAAATCCATTAGTCTCCTAAATTATGTAGAAGACAAAATGTGCAATTACAAATAGTTGTTACAATAACACTAGCTTTCAGACTAATTGCCATTTAAAAAATATATTAGTCTCTTTAATCATGTAGAAAACAAAAAGTGTAGTTACAAACCCTTGTTATAATAATACTAGCTTTTATAATTTCCCGTGTTTTTACCTTTCCTGATATCTTCATTACTTCATATGGCTTTGAGTTACTGTCTAGAGTGCTTTCATTTAAACCTGCGGAACTACTTTTAACATTTATTGCAGGGCAGGTCTAGTGGTTACAAACTACCTCAGCTTTTATGTATCCGGAAATGTCTTCATTTCTCTCTCACAGTAGAAGGACCATTTCTTCCAAATATAGCATTCTTAGTTGACAGGGTTTTTTGGTCTGATTTGGTTTGGGGCGGTTTGGGTTTTTTTTTTTTTTTTAGCACTTTGAATATTTCAACCCATAGCCTTCTGACTTCCAAAGTTTCTGGTGGGAAGTCTGCTGATAATCTTATTGAGGATCCCTGTATTTAACAAATAACTTCTGTGTTACTGATTTTAAGATTCTCTCTTTGTCTTTCAAAAGTTTGATAATAATGTCTCAGCGTGGGTCTCTTTGAGATCATCTTACTTGAAGTTCATTGAGCCTCTTGGATGTTTATTAATATATTCATGCCTTTCATCAAATTTAGAAGGTTTTCAGTCATTATTTCTTTAAATATTCTCTCTACTCCTTCTTCCTTTCTCTTCTTTTTAGACTCCCACAATGAATATGTTGGTTTGCTTGATGATTTTTCACAGGTTACTTTGGCTCTAACTTTTCTTTAATTTTTTAAAATTTCTATTCCTCAGACTTAATCATTTCTATTGTTCTGTATTCAAATTTCTGAATCTTTTTTCTGCTTGCTTAAATCTTCTTTGTAATCCCTTTGGCAAATATTTAATATCAATTATTGTACTTCAACCCCAGAATTTCTTTTTATTTTTGTTTTGTTTTGTTTTGTTTTCAGATTTTATATTTCTTCGTTGATATTTTCATTTTGCTTATACATTATTTTCTTGACTTTCTCAACATTCTCCTTTAGTTCTTTAGCATTCTTAAGATGGTTGTTTTAAAGTCCTTGTCTAGTAGATCTACCATCAGATACATTTTTTTCAGAGACAATTTCTGTTGGTTTATTTTTTTCCCTCTGGATGAGCCATGCATGCTTTTCCTGTTTATTTGTATACTTTGTGATTTTTTTTGTTGAAAACTGAACATTTGGATCTTATAATGTGGTAACTCTTGAAACCAGATTCTTCCCCTTCCTTGGGGCTTGTTGTTTGTTGTTTTGTTTTATTGTTTATTTTTGCTTTTTGATTGTTACAGGCTGTTTCTGTGCTGAGAACTGGCCTGAGGTGTGAACTTAAGGTTTATTCAGGTCTTTTCCTAGCCCACACCTTTCCATGGGCATGCATAGTCACTTTCTGATTTTCCCCATATATACAGTTGCTTTTGAGTGTCCTGGCTTTTAATATCTGTCTCACAGCAGAGGAAAAGAGAAATGAAGGGGTTAGGGAAGGTACTGGTTCTTTAGTCCCCCAAAAGTCATTTCAGCTGCAGAGGCAGGCACTTGCAAAAATGGAGGGGGGTACAATGCAATGGTCACCTGCCTCTTTGCACCTCTGTGATCAGAGGCAGCAATCAGAGCACAGATCATTAATATTGGAGAACAGGGTCCCTTTTGCCCACTCTGGCTCCCACAACTGTACTTGCATATCTGCTTCTGGAATGTATTCATAGATGCCTGCTCTGGGGTGGTAGGTGAGGGATGTGTAGCTACTACTACATTAAGAGTTGAAAATGACCAAAATTAACCAAAATTTATCATCCATTTTGTCCCCTGGAAGTTGCAAGCCTTCAGTAGACTCCAGAGTTCCAAAATAGTTACATCAGAAAGACTTTGTTAATGAAATTATTGTTATATGGGGAGAGAGATCCCTGCTACTTACTAATTTGCCATCTTCACTGATTCTTATTGGTAAAAAACATCCAAATACTTTAAAAGTACAAACAGCAGAAAATGAGTCTCTCTTTACATTCCTTACCTTCAGTATTTCTCTACCGATTTCATAGTTTGGCATATGTTACAGTTTACAGTTTGGTATATATTTTCCCAGAAAGTTTGCCTATGCTTTTATATGAACATGTGCATATCATTTTTTTTGATAAAATGTGAAACATTAATTTTTTTGTGGTGTAGTGAAGAATTAATCATACTCAAAGAAAAATCTGGATTTTGTCTTCGCCTAGTGGAAGAGATCACTAGGCCCTGGAATATCATGCCTAATAGGAGTGTCCTTGCTTGCCTGGGAGCTTTGGCAATTGGACAGTCTAACAATGTGATTTATGATGGGGCTTTGGGCTGTGACCCATATCAGTTTCAACCACCAGAGGAACTGATGACTAAAGGTATTACTCAAACTTCGAAGAGGGGTTGCAGACTAAAGATCAGCCATGCTGCCAGTATGTAATTGATGCCTTGGAAAAAACTCTGAACACCAAAGACTTGGGTGAAGTTTCCTGGTTAACAATACTCTGTGTGTATTATCTCATAATGTGACCAGGAGAAAACAATGCCATCCATGACCCCGTGAAAAGAGAACAACTGGAAGATCCCTGTTTGGATGCTTCCAGGATTCTACCTTATGTGTCTCTTCCCCTTAGCTGACTTTAATCTGTATCCTTTTCCTGTAATAAATTATAATGTGAGAATAACAGCTTTCAATGAATTCTATGAGTACTTTTAGGTAATGCTCAAACCTCAGGGTGGTTTTTGTTAACCCCATGAATTTGAAATTGGTGTCAAAAGTGAGGTTAGCTTGTGTGGAAAGGTGTTCTCAAACATCACAGTTTAGATAACACCAGGTATATGTAAATATAGAACCTCTCAATCTCTGAAAGATTAAGGTCAAATAAAAAAGATTTTATTTTTCCTCTTTTCCAAAATTTCCCCATTATCTCTATTTTTCTTCTTCTTTTGGATTGTAGAATTGACTTGTCAGGGTTGAGTAAGAATTTGATTAGTATGCTTGGGGCAGCCTTGAATTTATAGATTAACATGGGAACATTTATATATTTATAATATTTATTTTTTCTATTCATGAATTTTTCTATGTCTCCCTATTTATTTAAGTCTTCTTTTATGTCCATTAGTTTACTAGATATGTTGGGTACATTCCTAAACATTTTATATTTTTGTTGCTAATTCAAGTAATAGTTTCTCTTTACTTTTTCTTACTATTTCTGTTGTATAGTTAAAGCATTGGATATTTCTGTGTATTGATATTTTACATCCAGCAATGGTAATAAAAGCCAGTTATTAATTTTAAGAAATTTTCACATCAATTCTCTTGGATTTCCTTTGTAGAGATTTGTATTATTTGTAAATGCTTACAGTTTACTCTTTTCTAATATGTGTGATTTTTAGTTATTTTTCTTGACTGCATTATCTGGCCTGTCCAGAAAGATATTGATTAATGGCAATAACGGTTGATGCTATGGATCAAATGTTGTGTTCCTCCAAAGTTCATAAGTTGAAGCCTAATTCCCCATGTTATGATATTTGAAAGTGGAGCTTTTCGGAGGTAATTAGGTCATGAGAGTGAAGCTTCATGAATGAGATTAATGTCCTTATAAGAAAAGACATGGGAGAGCTTTCCTTCTGTCTCCCTCTCTCTCTGTCTACCATTTGAGGAAACCAGGAAGAGGGCCTTCACAAGAGCCTGACCAGGCTCAGACTCTGAGCCTCACAGCATCTAGAATTGTAAAAAATAAATATTTGTTGTTTAAGCCACCCAGTCTCTGGTATTATTGTTATAGTAGCCTAAACTAAAATATCAACACCTATAATTTGTTCCTGAGTTCAATATAATTTTTAAAACTACTTACCCTTACGTGTAAGTTCTGCTGGGTGGTTCTGGTATACAGAAATTATCAAATAAAAAAAATTCTTTCTGTTACTAGCTCACTAGTGTTTTTTTAAACAAATATGATAGCAAATGCTTTTTTAATCTATCAGGATGATTTTTTCTTAATCCACTAATTTAGTGATTTATATGTATGATTTTCTTAATGCCGAACTCTCTTTGTATTTCTTGGAAAGAAGCCCTTCTCCTTTAGAATATATCATTCCTTGTCCATTTTTGTTGTTAAGATATATGCTTATTTTGTGGCATTACCTGGGAAGCTTTCCAACTTTTTATATGAAAAGGTAATGATGTTTGCACATGTTGCTGTTTTATTTCTCTTTTGAACATAACAGTTATGGAATATTGAAATGTATTTATTTGTAGCATCTGTCTACAAAGCATGTGTATGCACTGCCATCCCTGCCCACTGCCCCCCGTGTACATAGAGACAGATGGATAGGGACAACTGAGAGTAACCTACACAGTTCTAGAAAAAGTAAATACTTGTTTAAGAAAACGAATGACTGATTAACCCCTGTGTGCATACAGAATATTCAAATACTAAATTATTCTGACAGTGATTTTCAAAATCTAAGGTGAGTCAACACCACATTAGTGTGTCTCTGCTGAACCTTAGCTCCTATGTTCTCCCCCGGGAACCAAGCCACAGGAATGAGAATAAACATTAAAGTCGTTTCTGATACATTAACTCTGACTCCTTCCTCAGGAAGCATGTGCATTACAAATGGAGTGACTGAGAGAGCTCTGATAGGGTGAGATTTGGTGTTAATAATCAGGGCCTTCACGTACTCCTTGACTCCAGGACTTATCACGCTTTACCTAGAATCTAACATATTCCCTCCATCCCAAACATACTCCCTTCCTCTGTTTCCTAAGTAAAGGACATGCAGCAGTTATCATATGAACTGGGAATCATTCGTAACTGCTGCCTTTCTCTCATTCCCACATTGCAATGGTCACAATTTCTATAATTCTACCTCTTAAATCTCTTGAAAATCCCTTTGCTTTGTACCGATTCTACAGTCTCTCTCAGGTCTTTATCATTTCATTTCTTACTGTCACAGAGGTTGTAAATTAAGGGACCATGTACAAGTTGTGTGGGGGGAAGGGGTTAAAAATTATAAAACAGACATTATGTGATCCTAAAAGTTTGCTAGGAATCACCTTTAAATTTTGTTAGCCTGACGATTTTATAGGCAGATCCTTGGATATATTTTTATCTTTTTCCATGCTTTTTATTCAATTCAGGTTTTTGAAATGTTCTTGGGTCAATTTAAAAAAAAAAAAAAAACATTAAATTTTTAGGCCTCCAGTAATTACTTTTGATTTTAGAACTGGTATTTTTTTCAACAATGTCTAGGGTTAATTAATATTTATATTCTCTCTGTGATCAAAATCTAATTTGAGAGGCTTTGCACAGTTTTACTTTTTGCCAAGTTCCTCTTCCATTTTTCCCTGCCTAATTTTCCATGTAATAATTGTCTTAGATTGTCTTAGATTTATGTATTATTTTTGATACTGCACAACAATATTTATTAAAACTTCACTATTTTTACCAGTTTTTTACTCAGCATTCTTTCTTAAATTTCGCACATTATTTTTTGATTGTATATTTCACTTTGCTACAGAACATCCCTTAATGATGTTTTAACATGTCATAATTTGCTTATCTACTTGACAAAATGTTGGCTAAGTATAGAATTCTTGTTTCAAAGTATTTTCCAATTTTTTTTTTTTTTGGAGAATGTTGAAGATACTACTCCATTCATTCTAGAATATAGGGACCACACAGTAATCAAATGTAAAGCTTTTTCTTAGTGTTGTTTTTTTTGTGACTAATTTGATTTTTTTTGGAAGATTTTAAGATTTTAGGATTTTTTGTGAATTCTTGGTGTTCTTAGGTAAATCAGGATGAGTCCATGTACTTTTTTTTAAAAAAAAATTTATCCTATTTGGTACTCAGTGGATGATTTAAATCTAAGATCTAATGGGATTTTGTGGGGTTTTTTTTAGCTTAATGGAAAGATCTTATCTCCTTTCTTTGATTATTTCTGTTCTTTCACTTGAAACTCCTTTTATTTTTTTTAATTACTGAATATTTTAATATTCTTCACTTTACACTTCAGCAATCATTCTTTAAAAGGTTCTATTTAATTAATTTTATTTATTTATTTGTCTATATTTGTTTATTTATTTCAGGATATTATGAGCGTACAAACATTTTGGATACATGTTATGATTTTGCCACACCCAAACCATGATTTGAGGCATGCCTTTTCCCCCCTACAACTCACCACATCCATTAGTTGTGAGTTTACCCAGCCCAACCTCCTAATCTCTGAAGAATATTACTACTGTGTGAGCACCATAGTGTTGATCAGTCAGTGTCAATTTGATGGCGAGTATAAGTGGAGCCTATTCTTCTGTTCTTGTAGTGATACCTCACTTCCGAGGATGGGCTCAAGCTCTATTCTCAAAAATATGAGGTGCTAGATCACCGTTGTTTCTTATAATTGAGTAATATTCCAGTGTATACATATATCAAATTTTAATAATCCACTCATGAATTGATGGGCACTTGGGTTGTTTCCACATTCTTGCAATAGCGAATTGTGCTGCCATAAACATATGGGTGCAGATGTCTCTATTACAGAATGACTTTTGTTCTTTTGGGTAGATGTCTAATAGCGCTATTGCTGGATCGAATGGGATTTCTATTTCTAGCCTGAGAGAAGTCTTGGACATAGGCTGTTTCAAATCTCTAACTATATTGTGCAAACATTTGTAGGCACATCTTGGGAAAGAAGCACTCATGCTTGCATCTGTTTCCAACATCCATGTGTTTAAATCAACAACAAACTCATCAGGCATTTGAGCTTTCCCTACCATAGTGTTTCTGATTTACCTTGACAGCTTGAGTAATTCGATCAAAGACAATGTTCCTCTTTATTTCAGTAATGAGAAAGACTCCACTTTTTTGAAAACTGTGTTGCATTCATCTCACCAACACGCTACTAACGAAAAGGACTAGTAACTGTGTCTCTCTTGGTGACCTGCATGAAACAGCTTAAATACATAAGTGTATGTGAATAATGTATCAAAATAAATACGTCCAAGTGCAGCAGGGTGAGTAGGTTGTGTGGGGTCAGTGTTGCGAATGGGGGTTAATTTCTGCTCAGTCAGGTGAGGTACAAATGCATCAACTTTGCTGGAAAATGGTTCCAATTGTGGCTAAATGGTCTAGATACAAGTAGCCTATTATTTCATGTTTTAAAAGGCTTGTTCAAGTTTGACCATTTGGATGGGAATCAATACAAGAGAGGACGGGAACAAACATCAGAGGTCACACCAAGCACATCACTGGGGCCAGGTGCATGTGCCCATAATTTCTACAGTAATCCAGGGGACAAAAACTCTTTTGGTCTGGCAGTACCAGGAGTTAGATGGCCCATTTATTTCACTATGGCAAGTCTTCCTTCATTAGTGGTAAGATGAAGCAGGGTGGGAATCAGAGTTGGTAGTCCTTTGGACTGAGGTGAATTAGTCAGGAGGAAACTAAGTCATTCCTCGGTGAATACCTGTTTGGAGAAGGCCAACTGCTAAGTGTATTTTATGTAAGTGATATAGATTGCCTCCAAATTCTGCTGAAATTATTCATAATTGTGATGGATCCTTAGGTCGTGCAGTAGGTGAGTGGAGCTACTAATGAATGAGGAAGATTTTCCATCGTGGTTTGTGAAAATAATTTCTAGCTCGTATATTTGTAAATTTACTTATAATGAGTTAATTCAGTCTTACAGAAATTTGTATAAAATTATGGTACATACAGAAAAAGGAATCTTTCTTCAGACACCTAAGAAAGAGTCCCAAATCACAAGCATAGCATTACTGGGATATCATGGAGTAAGGCCTGTGTCTGAATCATTTGAGTCCCAAGATAGGATTATCCTGGTCAAGTTTTCTTTGAACAAAATGAGAGAGAGCCATGGTAACTTTGTTCATATATTTAGGTTTTGCAAGAAGTCAAATATAATTTACTAACCCTCTGGTATGATTTTTTTGTATCCTAATTTGGCCAGGTAATCACCTCATTCTTCACTTTACCTGGCTTGGGATCCCACTTACATATTTAGCACAATAAAATCTACCAACCTTGACAGACTTCAATCTGAGTTGATTCTAAGTCCTATGTCTCCTAGCTTGAATAGGTTTTTTTTTTTTTGGTCCCATGAAGTTTTTGGACTTGCACACTTTAGCCTTTTGTACAAATCAATCCTCCAGTTCCTCTTCTGGTATGTATCAGAATGAGTTTTGATTCAGTGGGGATCTTTATCCGATTCTACTAAGTAGGTGCCATCTTTGAGCTGTAGACTTATAGAAAGATGGCCTAGAAAATGAAATCATATTCCTGATCCAGTATTCAGTCTCTATTTCATATGGCTATTGGCAACTGCAAAAGAGAAATCCTGGCCGTTTGGCCAAAACTTCACCTGAACGTGAATCCAGTGCAGGGACTATATCTGAGGGCAGCAAGAGGAAGAAATCCAGCCGGATCATCCACTGACAATTCTATTCTGTTCTGTAGATGCCTACAAGCATCTTTCTGGGGAAGTTGCTCACCACTGAAGATTTATTATCAAAGATTTTTAAAAAGGAAAGAATAAAAAATCAGCCTGTGAAGTATTTGCTTGTGTTCTGTTCTAAGATTCATGAGCTAGAGAGGCAAGAAATGAAAAACCTGATTTGTGTCTATATAAAAAGTAATCTGTTTTAGGAGGAACTCTGAAAAGTTGGGAAGTAAATAACTATTAAGTTAAAAAGAGACACTATTAAATTTTGCTGAATTGTTTGAAATGTCTTCTAGATAGGCACTACATAAGACACATTGGGTAAGGCTGGCTTTTCAAAAAAAATCTAGAGCTGTCGATTTTTTTTTTTTTGGTCTAGTGTCATTTAATAGCATTTAAATTTCTACGTTTACTAAAATTCATCTATAAGGATTAAGATCATAACTTAAAATTATTTTCAAGAACTGGGCATTTTCACTTTCTTCTCCCAGAGGCTACTTTTCATCTTAAATATCTCCATCATTTTTCCTTAAATGAATCTGCAATTCTTCTTATATTCAAGTCGAAACACTTCTATAGAAAAAACTGAAATGCATTCTAATGTCCACCCCACCCTCCTCCATAGCCGGAATTACTTCGCGGGCCTCATATCTCTTAAACCACCTGCGAATCATAACAATTGCTAATTTGAGCCCTTTTTAGTCACTTCTGGTGACACTGACAATGCCATCTAGTTTGCAATGGCCATGTGGTCAGTCCCCCACCCATCCTAGCGGGCTGCTGCTGCTGTGCCTTTAGCTGGGGTCTCCATTGTTCTCCTGGCCTCTGCTGACCATAAGCAATTCCTTCTTCCCTAATCTCAGGGGATCTGCTTCTTTCACAATGGGGGCAGGGCCACTTGCTTTGTGTGCAAGATAATGTTCCATAGAATTGTTCATGTATGCAAACATGCATGTAAAAAAATGACTCCTCTGGATGTGGGAGGATATCTATCTGCATATGGGTGCACACATACACACAGACATGTCTTAGTATTAGCAATAACACTTACCAGTCCTGCCTCACACCTAGAAAATTGTTTTAAAAATTTGGTAGCCTAGATATTTGCAAGTCACAAATGAATATCCGTTCATTTTTAATTATTTGGGTTTCTTTTTGCCTTGTCCTAAAAGTGTGATTCTTTTCTTCTGAGACATGGCAATGTCTAAGTTGTCCTTCCTGAAGCCCCTGAAGCCCCTGCCTATGCCTCGGGAAAGCGCTGTGGAAATGAATGCGAGATGGAGGTAGATGCATGTCCCCGGCCTGGATGAATGATTGGAATTGAGGAATTGATCATTGAAACTCGGCAGGGCTGCGCTCTACTTGGAAGCGTCCCTTGGCTGAATAGCAGAGAAAATGTACTAGATCTCCATGTCTGAACCTTTGCAATCGCACTGTGTGCTCCACTTTGATGGATTTAAAGCTGGTCATTATGTTACAGGGCGAGTTGTAGCACGAATGAAAGCGGGTCGTTTCAACCAGCCATTTTAATCAGGAGACCGCATTACTCCGGTAACATTAAAGCTTGCCATATGCCACAGAAAAGGATGAAACATACTCTTGACTTTTAGGGCAGATTTAAAAAAAAAATGTTTGATTTTGTAGGGAGGCAGGGAGGGAGTAACCCAATAACACATTTTGTCAATATTTCTCTGCCTCGGTAAGCAGGGGGTGGTTTTGTAAGCCCCTTTTAGAAGTGTGTCTCTTCTTTCCCCTGAAATGTTGAAGTACATTGAAAAGCAGAAGGCTGTGCTGTCGCGTGCGTGGTTTGCCGGAGCGGCGGTGCTCCGGGCCGCAGCGCACGGCGAGGGCGCCCCCTAGGCGCCGGCACGTGACACGGCAGGAGGAAGCCGCGGCCGATCGATGCCCCGCGGCGTTTGTCCAGTCCAAATCCGCACACAAAGCCCTGGCAGCAGCCGGCAACGTGGCCCCTCTCTGCCCGCTGTCCGAGGACTCGCGAGCGTTTCAGAAATTTCACATCGACGCAGCTCCAGGTGCCTTTGTTTGTGTATTTACGCCAAAAATGCTGTGGAGAATGACGTTGTAATTAAAATTAAATACGTGGCTCTCAGCCGTCCAGGTTGGTGTCCCTCCTAAGGCTTTGGGCACATGTTCTGGGTCTCTCGGATTTCACTGGTCCTGCCTTTATCTGGGGGAGAGTCTCACTCTTTCTCTCCACCACAGAGAGTAGGGACTTAGAGCCAAATGTGAGATCTGATTTGGAAAAATAAAACAAGATAGCATCTCTTTTATCAATATGGCAAATTCATACCAGTAACACATGTATTATTTCAAGAATTAATTAATTAGGCTTAAAAATCTATAGCTCCCTTATAACTGTTGTGCTTTATAGATGTGAACTTTAGCCTTTATGGCAAGATTTTTGGCTAACCAGTTCTTTTGGAGTAAATTTAAGCATGAGGTCCATACTTGTAAGATTGTCATGTAGTTCTGTATTTTTATGTTTTTCTGCTTGAACCTTGAAGCAAATTATTATAAATCCTTTAATAAGTAATCTCAGTTGTTATAGATGTCCGGTGAATGTCAGATCCAAAACCTAGTATTTGATCATGAAACTTGATTAAAAGCAACAATTTCTTGGCCATTCATAGAGAGTCATATGTTTAGGGAAAAAATACTCAAGCTCAGTGTGTCATAGAAGCCAAATAATTCTTTTTGGAACCCTGTATCAGTCAAATAGATGATCTTCTAGGTTATTTATGACTCTTGTTTGGCTCAATTTGACTCAAAATATGAGTATGAATACAATCTTTTGGGGAGTATGTGTGGCTCTGAGTATCATATTATCAGAATGATTATGGAATTGACAATATCTGGGAATTAAAGTGATAAATTTGGGACAACCACAGAGTTTACTTCTGGTAATAATAATACCTTATGTAAGAGGCCCTTTAATATAAATAAGAACCTTCACAATAACCCAGAGAAATAGTCATGGCAGATAACATTATATCCATTTCTCAGACATGAGAACTCAGACTCCAGTGGAGTAACTGGTTTTGGTAATGACACAGGGCTAATGGCAGCAGAAAGACTGGGACCAAGCTTGGCCTCCTTAGTCTTCCTCTGGCACACTGTCACCATAATGGACAGCTTCTGTGGAAGCTAACAATCACGATCGGTTGGAAAAAGGGAGGTGACAGATTGCGGCCAGTATAAGGTCCATGCAAGCCATCGAGCATCTTTCCCAAGCACGGGCTCAGCAAGGCAGCGCGACATGGGTGATGCAAGACCTGGAACTTGTGTCGGCGTGGGCCGAGCAGTGCTCGGAACATGCGGACCAGCTCAGCATGCACTTGATGAAGTGGACCATACTCTTCCAAACAGGTTGTGTTGCTTCCAGTTAGTGCTCATCTCCGCTGCTTGTGTATTTCCTCTTGGGCTTGAGCCATCCCTCAGACTCTCCACAGAGGAGATTCTAGGCAAGGCAGGAACGGCTCATGTGCAATCCTTGTCCAGTGTGGAAGACACAGGGAAGAAACACGGTGCACAAGTTAAACTGCACAGCTGGGGCTGGGATGCTGCTAGAAACACGAAAGGAGGGACTGCCTGCTCCTCCCTTGTGTTCCTTCTACATACGCTCTCTATGTCCAAGAGGACACAGGCACAGCTTTGGCAGTCACCACCCAATCATTAGCCCTGGTGGCCCTGAAGGAAGACCTAGGACTCATTGTACTGAGCTAATGCAGCCTCATATGGTCACATCTGTTCTTGGTGGGGGTCACTTGGCACTTTGGGTTGTGGTTTTATCAACAGGGAAACATAAGCTTAGCTATGCGATGCTGGGGTGAGAATCCTGGAGTTATATGGTGGGGGGAATGAGTGCACAGTGTTTTCAGTCACATGGGCTTGGGTTTGAAATCCCGCTCTGGGGTATAGTAGCTCTGCGACCTTATGCAAGTTTCTTAATTGTTTTCTTTGTCTTACTTTTCTCATCTGTAAAATGGGGGTAATAGTGTCTACCTCAGAGTTGTTGGGAGGAGTAAACGGGAAGATGTACAGAAAGCACCTGGCAATGGGCTTGACGTGTAAGTGCTCATGAGAGGGTAGCTCTACTATCATTGCCGTGGGAGTTCAAGTTTACTGTGGGTTTGGAACCAAGACTAGGAGATCAAGACAGGTTCAAATCACTCCTAGGTTATGGTTATGGTGATTACAGAGAAAAAAAAGAAGAGATGAAAGAAAGGATGAAAGGACAAAAGAAGGAAGCAAGGAAGAAAGAAAATACCCAAAACTGTTCTCTAATCCTGCATTCACCCTTTTTAATGTATATATATGTGTATATCGGTGAGTTGAATCCGTCTTCACACCAGCTGGCGCTTTAAGCCCTTACGATCACCATTAGGAAAGACGATGGTGGAAATGACCCTGTGGTTCCACTTGACTCGAGCGTGAGTTAGAATTTGGCAGGAGGACATGTCTGCCTTTGTCACGACTTGAATCAGCCCAGGTACACAAAGGCATCCCCTAAAGACCATATATATGTTCTTTTCAGATTTGCAAATCTCCTGTAGGATTCACAAAGCTCCCTGAGAAATAAGCAGCAGAAATGTCACTATCTCCATTTTACATATGCAGGGGAGACTGGTGCTGAGAGAGCGTGAAACTTGGGAGAGCCTCCCGGAGTTGCCTGGCACGTAGCAGGTGCTGATCTCCTGCGTCATCATTCTACTGAGCGATGGCGGAGCCAGATTGGTCCTGGAGTCCACTGGCTCCTGGTCAACGCTCGCCACTCCACTGCCCCCACCTGCCTTCCCAGATGTCTTAACTTTGGGTTGGAAGAATACTTTTTTGAATAGCAGATCATTCAGACAGAAGTCCCTTCTGGTGGTCTGAGGGGCACGAACCCTCTCCAGGCCCTTTATTGACTCTGACCCAAGTTGCCTGCAGAATGGCTATAGTGCTGCTGTCTTTATTGTGAAATGACCTAGTATTCATGTTTTTTCTTAGTTTGAAATAACATCAGACTTGCACGAGATTTCTCATGTGATTGCCAGGTGGTTCAGATACTGACAGCCCCCAAACTCCCTGGAAGTACCTTTGATCTGAGTGCTGTAATGTGGGCAATCATATAATCTGATGTGAGCCAGAGGCTACCCCAAGTGAATGAATGAGCTGGATCACTCTGACTTGGCTGAGCACAGAATAAGTCGCTGGCGTTTCCCCCAGTGGATAAGGTTCTTATTTATTCTCACTAATTATTTTCCCTCACTCCCCACGAATACCCTGGACACTGGGCTCCTAGTTTTTCTGCCCACATTGAAAGTTTCATATGTAAGAGAGAACACATCATAAAACAGTATAAGCCTTAGCACTCCATATTTATTTTGTTGTGCTGAATTTTCAGTACTTCCCTGCACTCAGAGGTCTATTGCTAAAAGAAAGGGTTACCTAAAAATAGACTTGTTCTTGGAAACTGACTTTAAAATCCTGTCGGGCTTCCTTCTTGCGCAGGTCGGATTTCCACAAGCAGGCAATTTTTCAGGCAAGGCGGCCCTCACCCTCCTCCTTATCCTGTGTTTTTGTGGTCTTGCTATCCAGATGGCTCCCTCCTTTCTCCACTGCCTTCTGGTCTCTGGCCTCCAGATTGTTTCGGGGGAAGCTCTCATCTGGAGAGCAAGTCGCTGAGGATGAACCGGTGAGGACGAGGGCACGCAGTGCTCCACTAGCCCTTCATGGAATCTTAAACAGTGCTGGGGCTGGTTTCCCCTTCGTTCCAAAAGCCATCGCTTCCTCCTTTAGCTTTAGGAAGAGACATGGAGCCTTCATTTACTTTTGTCTTTGCAAGATAATATTCATTTATTTACTCATTATTCCATATATTGACCCTTCAAATATATGTTAAATATTTTTCAGCAGTTACTTTGTGCTAGGCTCCAATGACACAAAGTTTACCAAAGCTAAATTTCTGCATCCAAGGACCTCATTGTCCAGTGCATTATAGGACTAACTGTTCCTTTCATTGTAGGTAGGAACTGTATCAGGAGACCCCTTTTCTATTTCTTAGTCCTTTATTCCCTCACTCCCAGTTCCCCACCCACTCCCATGGCCAGATCCCAGGCAGCCTCCAGGGCTAAGCCCTTCACTGCTCTTCTTCCATGAAACTTTTCATAGTTACCCTCACTCTACACCTTCCTCTGAAAACCTGTCACCTTTTTCTTTGCATGTCTTTTGTTTCCTCATGCATTCCATAGTTACGTATGTACATGCCAATAATCTTGAACTGTGATCAGGTTTCTGTGTAATACGTGCTCAGTAAACATTTGTTGAATATTGAACACATGTTTCTATTTTGTATTTCTCTAAAAGCTGCTTTCAGCTGAAGTGAGGCTGAGTGGCTGCCAGACACAGTAGGTCATTCCAAGGTTGGGTAAATGAAAATCTTGGAAATGACAGCACCATGCCCCTTTGGGGCTATACTTCCAGTCCTATGCACAAAAATAACCGTGCTGTGTTGTGTCATGGTGCCTGAGAAAGGGAAGGAGGGAACTTTTCTCCATCAATATGTAAATTGGCTTGCCCATCTCCTCTCGAGAAAAGAATTAGGTCCAGAAATGCAATAAAATTCCAATTAACCAAGCATAAAGATATGGTCTTCTGGTAAACAGTTAAGCAAGACAATCCTTTTTATTTCATTTTCTGCTGGAAAGTTTGCCAAAACGTCCAGTCTTGTGGTTCATGAAATACATTTGGGTTATCATTTTAAACTTCAGTTATGATTGTGCCGTGTCATGGGCACAGGTGTAAAAGGTTAGGAGAGTGGATTGCATTTATATTGAGCCCAGGGTAAGTCTTTCTAGATTTTCTAAAACTGAAAATATCTGATGTCATCTTACTGTGTGTTAAGTGTAATTTGCTAGAAGAATACTTCATATGGAAAGGAGCTGGGTTTGAGTCTCATCTCTTCCTTTTCTATCAGGGTTTGACATCTCTAAGAATCAGTTTCCTCATATGGAAATGGGAACAATAATAACCACATTTTCCCCCATAGGTTGTTACATGGATTATATGGGATACTGTACAAAAAGCATATAGCACAGCTGGGCACGAAGGGCCCAATAAATATTAGTTATGGTAATGATGGTGACAATGAGGATACAGTCTGCATTAGTTTCCTACGGCTGCTGTAACAAATTGCCGCAGATTGGGTGGCTTAAAATAACAGAAATTTATTCTTTCACAGTTCAGGGGACCAGAAGTCTGAAATCAAAGTGTCAGCAGTTTGATTCCTTTCGGAGGATCTGAGCAAGAGATCATCCCAGCCCTAGGTAGAACAACTACCAGTCCTGCCTCCCAGCTTCTGGTAGTTGCTGGTAATCCTTGGCATTCCTTGGCTTGTAGACACATCCCTCCAATGTCTGCTTACATCTTCATGTGGTAGTCTCCTCTTCATATGTCTCTCTGTTTTTATCCTCTTCTTACTATGACATCACCAGTCGTTGAATTTGGGGCCCATCCTAATCCAGTATGACCTCATCTTAACGTAATTGCATCTTCAAAGACCCTATTTCCAAATAAGGTCACATTCTGAGATCTGAGTAGAGAGGAATTGTGGGGGACACCATTCAACCCATTACACAGTTACAAAAATAAAATAAGAATATAGTTATAAAAATGAAATCCTAAACATATCTGGCTGGTGAAAGACTCTAATTAGGTGGGTCATGGCCAATGTAGGTTTTATTTGGAGTGGCTATGGAAACTTTCCAAGGGCTATATTTATTGACAAGGTCCAGTTTTCAAATTTTTTATCTTTGGATGGGTCTTTGGGGGCCTAGAAAAGTGGATAATTCATGGGGAAAATGATGTTTTCCTGCTTCACACAGGGTATGAGTTAGTCGTCATCTTACTCATCTCAGTATGAGATGCCGTATCTTTATTCAGCATCATCAGAGAAATCATGAGGGTTTTGGCTAATCAAAATCTCTTGTTAATCAGCAGTATCTATGAACCTACACTTGTGGCCAATTCGGGAAGAATTGTCAGCACTGTGAAATTCTGGAAACATGGACAGGCTGATGATTGTAATGTGGTACTGCCTTAGTGATTCAGAAGCATGTCAGGGTTACGCTTTGGGACATAATTTTGAGCAACAGTCATAATGGCAGTAGAAATGTGTGGGTGATGGCTAATAGAAAATTCCTGTTAACCACATACCAGATTAAAAGGAAATAGCTGTTTTTCTCTTTGCTTAAAAGTTGATAAATAAGTGAATTGGGATGGTAATTAGGCTCACCCATTTTGCTTTATACTTTTATATTTCCATATAGGATAATGGTCCCTGAGTAGGAGTTGAGGATACTGTGTCAGAGACCAGGAGAGGATTTTCACAGTGGCACAACTTCAGGACCAACACTGCCCTGGGCTTTTTCTCTCTCTCCCTGTGATCTCCAAAGATGATATGCTTATTCCAGAGGAAAAGACATTGTCACCTCTACAGAGATATAAGATGTATTGCATTGCTTTAATGCTTAGGCAGTGGTTTCGAGGCTTAGATGAAATGTAACACAAAAATGCAAAACAATGCTCATTGGAATTTCAAATCATCTCCCTCTTCCCCTTGCTTTTTGAACTACTTTATATTTATTGGGTAAGTCCTGCTGGGACCGTTAGAGTTAAAGTTGTATCGTGTTTCCATTTTAAATCTCTATTTTCAAGTACTTTTGACACATGGTGTATGTTTTCAAGCCAGAGGGGATTTTATCTTAAACAAAATGTGAGGGGGAAAAAACAATCCAATTGCACATCTTTTACTTAAGGGAACCAAATAAAATAAAAGAAGTTAGTGTTTTCTGATAGTATTTTGTATCCCTCTATAACTAAAAATAATATTTTTTTAAACAGGATTTTGTTGATTTTTACATTATCACACACTTGTATTAGGATTTGGGACCTAAAAGCAAGGAAGGGATGAGTTATTCAGAGGGGGAAACAAAGTCAATAGAGATGACCAGTTTGGAATAATTAATATTGTCACAGAGATGGTGTGTTTCAAATATCTCAGTGTTGACTCTAGTGTTAGTATCATTTAATTACATCGGTTCTTGTTCTATAGCTTTTCTTACAGCTATTTCATCTTTCTTCATTTTAGCTTCTTATTATTGAGAATATTGGCCTAAGCTAAAGAGCCTCCAGCATAAATCCAGTGATCTGGGAAATTTTAGTTTGAATTTAACCCTCCCTGAAGGAAGGCAGAATACTCTCACTAGATATTCTTCACACATTTAGATTCAAAACGTTCCTTCAGAGGTGCACAGAAAATATAGAATAGGTCTGTTAGAATCTAAAGACAGGGTTTCATCTAGAAATATCTAGATTCTCCATACCTTGAAGGCCCTTAAATTCAAATACAAGGCTTGTGAGGCAAGGAGGGCTTGCAAACCCAGCCTGGTAATAATTTGCCTATGTTTCTACCACCTTTGCCCTAAGTAATCCCACAGAGCTGAACTTATGCATCCTTCAAATACAGGAGAAATGAGCTTATTAAATTTTAATCATCAACACTAATTATAATGTGTCTTACCTTAACTCATGACTGCTATATAATAAATTCAATTACTTTGGTTTTCTTTTCTATTTATATAAACCAGTTTCCAGTGAAAGCAGAGTTGCAGACTCCCATGAATGGAGTAAGTAACCCTTAATTTTCTAATCATGACCTCATTAGAGCTTGTGCGTATGTGTGTGTGTGTGTGCATGTGTGTGCAAAATTTGTTTTTCTAAGGAGGAGAAAGTCAACACCTTTATAATTAGACCCCTCCCCCACTTGGGCCTCCAGGGTGTCCTAATAAAGAAAATTTCATACATTGATGTGCTTCCCATCTCTTCATTTCTTTGTTCTATCACCCTGTTGTTAATAACACCCTGAAGCAAAAAAATGTTTGTGAAGCTAAGAGCTGTTCAGATAAGAGAAAAGGTCATGATCCCCCTCCTGCGTGTTCATCAGCCAACCAACAGCAATCTGAAAGTAAGAGGACGCCTGTCAATATGGAGTGGGCAGGCAGCCGCGTACCATCAAATTGAAGGCAGCGAATGCTCACACAGTTGTGCTGGGCTCCAAGCTTAACCAAAAATCAATAATCAGCAAAATATTACAATATGAAGTGACTGAATCAAGAGGCAGTGGTGGAGGGAGAGAACATATGTGTGAAGCTTTATACATGCTAAAAATGAGAAATGTAAGATATTTCTTGACATCTTTGGATTTCTAAGATGGATGTGTTAGAGACGATTAAATGAATGAAATAGAGTTGGAGAGCCCAAGGCTCGCCCCATTTTATTAATGTGCAATGTGGAAGATTCCTTAAATAAACTTCTAACCTCAATACAGTGGAGAATGTGAAGTCACTTGCTTGATTTCAGGCCCAAATTTTGAGTCCAATGAGTTATATTAATTCGTGTATATTTTATTATTGTTGACTTAGATAATTGCATAAACAGCAACTGTTTCATAAGACACAGTCAGTCTTACGATGGGGTGGCAAAAAGATCCCTGAAGACTATATTTTTAAAAAATTGAGTAAAGAGTCCAGATTAGTTTAAACAAAGCCCCCTTCTTTCCTTCCCTGGAGCTTTCTCTGAGATTTTACTTCCACAGTGAGCAAACCCTCCTCTTCCAGAAAGACTTCTTAGATCCAATAGAGTTAAGGGAAGGGGTTTTCTCATCTTCATCCCTAAAAACTAATCGCCTTCAGACAATAGGGATTAATCTAATAGAAAAATTGAATAATAAATAATAAACAATATAAAATCTCAAAGAAAAATGATACAGTACTTCTTACATATGTTCATAGGCTGCTTCCTCTAAGTGTGTCTGTCACTCCTCTGTTTAATAACTCTTGAATAATATTTCTTTTGGGGGAAGGGGAGCCACAGCAACAAAGCTACACAACATGTTGTTAGGTAAATGCATTTGATAATAATGAGAACTTTATTTCGCACTTTTCTTTAAAAGTAGAAATATATTTTCCCTTTGTAGTAATCCACTTGATTTCATTCTTTTTGGTTTTGTTTATGTGTCTGTCTCTCTACGTAGGTATGTTTATATGTATGTATATATCTATCTACTAGCTATCTATCTATTTCTAGTTCCACTTATGTGTGCTGCTGGCAGTCGCACTCAGCAGCCTGGTACTGAGGCCTCTTTCCTGCCAGCTATCTTATAAGCAAAAACCTAGGCCCTCGTAAGCAAAAACATCCAACCCTAAATAAAAATCTAAGAACGCTGAATGCAATTGAACATTCAAGTTCTCTAAGTTTCTGTCAGACAGCTTAGCTAAGTCTGAAAAATGCAGAACTGAGAGAAGGTTATTTGCCTGTCTCTATGTTTTGGTGTGCCTGATCCTAAGAGTTTAGTCAGTAGATAGAAAATCCCACCTTGAAATTCTCTCTTAATTATTACCTCTTTTACAGCTCAAGATACCTTGCCCTTCCTTTGGTGACCAGCCCTCCCCACACCCCACGTAGGCACACAGAAACACACGTGCATAGAAAACAAAAATAACTCTATAACACCCTTATCAAGAACACATTTATGGAGTAAATAAAAAATCAAGACATAAAGAATCTACCTATTAGAAATGACTGTTATTATTTCTCTCCTAAATTTCCAAAAGAAATTCAGAGAAAGAACTGCTGATTAATTGTAAAGAATGTGATCTGCAATAAAAGTGAATGTTAAGTGGGGGTGAGGTGGGGGTAGGGGGTGAAGACCAATCAAACCCGCTAGAATGCCAAATCCATCCCCCGGCTGATAGCACGAGAGACCGATTGCAGAGACAGAGGCAAGGGCCAAAACTGTCACAGCTCTCACAGAGATTTCGTTTTGCTATAATTTTTAGGGAGAAATAAGAATATAATCTAAGTCCATCGGATGCAATTAAATACTCAAGTTTTAGGGTTAATAAATTTGAAAACATGTTACCTAAGAATAATGGCAGCTTTCTCTTGATTGTCCAGTGCACAGGTTTTAAGGAAATGCTGTACAGCGCGGTTACTTAGCCCATGCCTCAGGATGGAGGGTGTCTCTCAAATCTGGGGGCAAGCTCGGTGATGAGCGCAGGTGAATCTGGGAGAGCCAGGGAAGCCGAGGAGTGAAAGACGCTGGGAACAGAGCTTTTTCTTTCGATTAACAGCTGCTTAAGCAACCATCTCGAGAAAGCTTTTACAGAAAAATTCAGGTCAACCTGTACCAGGTCAACTTCTGTGCCTTGAAGAATAAGAATACAGCATTCCCATTCAGCACATAATACAATGCTCTTCACACAGAAATAAATCAATAAACACTGTTGACTGGTGACTGACTTTACTTAATGCCTACCCTTTGCGCGCCTCAAACCATTAATACTTTGACTGTATCCATTCACTGAGTCTTTGAACAACCCGCTGTAATGAACAAAATATCTCCTCCTTCTCCATTATTATGCAAACGAGGCAAAGAGTTAGGAGACGAGGTCTTCCTAGGTTTTCTTCCATGGCTAACATTGGCCAAGTCATATTACCTTTATGCACCACAGTGTCTTCCCTGTGAAACGATGCATTTGAACCAAGGAACTTCAAAAGTCAAGGTTTCCACCAGTTCTGAAATTAAGGCTTGAGAGCCGATGGCAATGTTGCTGCAAAAAAAAAAAAAAAAAAAAAAAGCAACAACATCCCTTTGCAATGTTATCATAGTATCACAATCATGATTATCATTGTTAAGTCCAACATTGCATATGCTAGCACTTTACATATGTGAGCTCATTTAATCCTCACACTAAGCATAGGAAGTCGTTGCAATTATTGTCCCCATTTTATAGATGAGGAAACAAACAGGCAGAGAGAAGTTGAGTAATTTGCTGGAGGTCACACAGCTGTGAGTGGTGAGGCTGTTAATTATTGCCTGTTCAATTAGGTTGCAAATTCTTAAAGTTATTTCCTCTCCTTTTTTTATCATCTTGCAGTTCTACCTTTCTCCAACCAGCACACGCATGCGCACACACACCATGCCACAAAGCCTTGCCTGTGGGTGATCCTTGATATATTTCAGGGACTTGAGCCCATAAAACTCTAAAATCAGTCTTTTAATTTATAGAAGTAGTGAATTCAATCAGCCTTAATATCAATTTCTCCTAATATACAACCCGTAACAAAAACTTACTTCCCTTCTCCCACAAAGTGTCTCAATTTGTGTAAGTGACAAGGTCCCAAATTATGTAAGTGACTGGAATTATATACATGACAAGGTTGATGTTCATGTGTGACAAGTGGAATCAGTATCATTACTTTGTAGTCACATCTCACGTTTTCCTAAATTACTGTATCAGGAGCAGATGAGAACATCAAATTATTCTCTGAAAGGAACCTCATCTAAGTCAGTATTTTATTTTGTTGGAGTCTTTGATAAGTATTGATTCATGGATTGATGGGCTGATTTGAATTTGAGTCTATAACAGACTTGTCAGAACATACTTCTTGATTAAACTTTTGGGTGAGTAGAAGAGGTGCTTTTTTGAATTAATATTAACAATTGGTTGTCAGAAGAGAAGACTCTTGGAAGTCTGGCTTTTTTATTTTTTTGGATTCAGATGTGAATTCATCCGTTGCCTTTCCCATACCACTGCTCTATTAGAAACATAAATAAATATGTTCCAGTGTATTTGCTTTTTATTACTAACCCCAAAGACCACATCAGTTGCCTTTTTATTCACATTTATGTCAGGGCTAGGTCTTCTGGCCTCGCCTGTTCAGGTCGGCATTCAGTGTGGGATCAGCAGTGTGAGTGGAGTTGACCTTCCCTGACCTCCTCCCTAACATAAACCTTGGACAATGAAAATCAGAACACTGGGCAGGCCCTTCAGCTTTCAGTCATCATGCAAAGCTAAAGCATCTTGCTTGCTCTCTGCTTGAGGAAATTAGACTCCAACATGCTGTGGGCCACATTGTCGTAAACGCTGATTTCTTAGGGAGAAAAGAAATTTGGATGATCAGCATCTTGCAGCTCAACCTGCTAGGTGCCCAAGAGCTACAGTCGGAAGCAAAGAAGAGGCTGAAGAGGATAAGTAGCAGGATTTCAAGACCGAGGCTCCTTGAGAGATGTAAAATATGTCATTCTCTCCAATGAGGGCAGGTATGCTTACACCTGCTCCTCAAGTGGGGGGTGGGAGGTGGCAGGGCTTTGGAGGAGGCCTAGGGAATAGGACATATACCTTTCTGAGTCCTCATCAATTGTCAGAGTCCTATTTTTTTGTTTTTTATGTCCTAAGTGTAATACATCTTCTTGTCCTGTAGGGAAGGCTTACCTGGCACAGATGAGTTTTGAAAAACTGCCCCATCAGCAAGTAGGCAAGTTATTACCTTGTTAATTAGGGTCACTGCTCACTAATAATTTAGTCAATAACATGGTATTTTTTTTTAACAAGGCATTTACTGCATTTATTTCCTTTGGCTACAGCCATAATAAATACAGTGAAATTCATTAATTTATGAAGCTTTTATCTAATACAAATGCATTTGCCGTGGTCCTAAATTTTCTTCAAGTCTTCATATTCATATGCTCTTGCTGTCATGTTTTCCCAGCTCTGACATACAAGCTTTCCCTACCCCAAGTAGCTTGATCTGTGGCAATGCCTATCTTATGAGATTGCTTTAAAGATTAAAGGAGACAAAATATAGGAAATTGACCTAAATACATACAGGATTTTAACGATGGGGAAAAATGAATTATTCAATACATGGGTTTGAAATAATAGGATAGCCATCTGAAGGAAAAATTAAATTTTATCCTTATCTCATTTAAACTTACATAAATTTCAGATGATTTAAATATTTATTTTCTGACATATAGACATTATATGCACATATTTATGCACACACATAAATGAATAAAACCATAAATGCACTAGAAGAAAACCCGGGCACCATCTTGAAGTGAGGACGGCCTTTGTAAGTGTGATCCAAACACCATAACAAAAATGAAAGTTTGATAACTATTGGCTACAGTAAATTAAAAAAAAATCTATCCGGAAAACAAAACACCATAAAAAAAGATAAAAGAAAAACGGGGGAAAATATCTGCAACTTAAATCACAAAAAGCTTATTTTCTTGTTACATGAGGATTTCCTATGAATCAGTAAGATAAAGACCAATAACCCAAAATAAAAATGGGCAAATAACATAAACAGATAGTTCATAGAAAAGACAAATGGCTCATGACATGCCCAACCTTGCCAATAAAAAGAAAATTACAAAATAATTGAATTAGTAGTTTTATAGACGTTACAACTGTTATGTTTCCTATTGTTAACATGGTGTTATGTATGCTTGATAGGTAGATAAATGAACTATATAGATATATAAACATGATTTATACAGATACATAAATATGATCTATATCATTTATATAGGGATATAAATGATACAGGATCCTAAAAAAGATCATACATCGCATTTAGTTGTCAATTTTCTTTAGTTTCCTTTAATAAAGGAAAAATTCCTCCGCCCTTTTTATTTTTCTTGACATTTATGAAGAGTCAAGGCTAATTTTCTTATATAATGTTCCATAGAAATCAAACCTGTATAACAGTGCTCAGAGATCTCTTCTTTCTATGCCTGTCCCTTTATCATTTTTCTACTTGTCCCCACAGGTACCATTTTTATACTTTATGATGTATCCTTCCTGTGTTTCTTTTTGCAAAAATAAGAAGAGAAAGACATAGACAGGTGATTGATAGATATAGATATATTTCCTCTTTTTGCATATACAGAAAGTAACATACATTCACTGTTCTGTGCTTTGCTTTTCTATTTAACAATATATTCATATCAGTTTATAGAGATTACCCTCATCCTTTTGGATGGTTGTGTAGTGTGCCACTGTGTAGATCAACATGGCCTATTCAACCAAAATCTAGTGATAGGCGTACAGGTTATTTCCAATATTTTGCTGTTACAATAATGCTGTAATAAACAACTAAACACATGAATTGTTTTAGAAGTATATCTTTAGAGTAAACTATGAATTTTCGAAGCATATTAATAATATGTTTCCATCAGGGTGCCAACAGTGTACATCATGATATTTTTATGCTCTCCAGATACTGTTGGTAACCAGTATACCTAAATGACGAAGTAATAATCAGTCACTACATGTCAGGCAATATGTCAAGATCTTTATATTATTTCTGCTAAAATATTATCAGTATGCTATTTTATTAGGCCACACAAGCACAAGTAAAGTGTGTACCATTGCCGCCTTCTTCTTTCAGCTTTTTTTTTTTTAGTTTGATATTTGTCAAAAAGTGGGTGACATATTAATACTCTTAATATGCTTAACAACAAGTGATGGCTACTATTTAGAAATGATATACCACCCGGATCAACTCAAACATTAGGATCTTATCAAAGAGAAATCCAAGGACATTGACTCAGTGAAGAAATTTAATATCAAACCCCCTACCGAGAATTTCTCTAAAGATCTTCAGGAATGCTTTATATTTTCTGCAGTTTTATGGGAAGCCAGGAAGCTAGAGACACTTTAAAGTCACCTTGCCATCTTTGTAAAGTCATCCTACTTTGTAAGTGGTTGGTTTAGGTTGGTTCAAAAACACCGGAAACAACAAATTCAACATGAATTCCACTTATTCCTGGAAAATTGTATTTGTAGCAAGGATTTGGCTTTGGAACACTTTGCTGGCACCCTGCTCCTGTCTATTTTGTGAGAATCCAGAGGAAACCAGATGGGCTGATGGTGAGAAGCAATGTGGGATATTGGACCTGCTCTGATCTAACTCTATGTTCCATTTTTGTCTTTTCCCCACTCCAAGTCTTCTCCGTGGTTCACTCTCAAGGATCTGTTTGCTCTTGCCCCGTTGGAGGACCTGGGAATGGAGATGATGGAAGTTCTGGGAAGCAAGTTGGAAGTCAATGCTGCCCATGCACATAGCAGTCTCTGGACGCTGGCTCCAGAGACCGCAGGTCCTGTCTACGTAGGTCCTCAAAACTTCTCTATCTTGTCCTGTCCTTGTCCCTCCTGCTATTCCACAGGATTCTGTCTAGGAGCAAAAGCTTCATTTCTATCTCATATTCTCCAAAATTTCTTACCTATGCTCACATGAATTCTTACTCTTCCCTAGACTTTGGCTTTTGAATTTCAAATACCAAAAATGAATCTTCTTCAGGTCGTGTCATCCTTCCCTCAAAGCAACGCACACAGACTGTCTCACTGATGGGCAGAGTGATAAAGGAGAATCATATCTGTTAATGCCCTGGCCTCTTGCCTCATTCTCCTCTTTTGCTTCCCTTCCAAACTCTGAGGGAAACAAACAAAAAAAGAAAAAGAAAAAAGAAAAAAATTATCTGCCAAAAAAGAATCATAAGTGGCTTACCTTCAACATTATTATTTACTAGAGGGCTAGGGAACAACAACAGGAGCTTTGTTTAAGTGTTTTCTAAGCCTCTTACATCCATCATCCGTCTCTTCTCCTTCGTCATTTCTCATTGCAAAGCCCAAAGCTTGGTCTTTGGAGACACACGAAACTGGAACTAAATCCTGGTCCTGCAAGAAAAATAAGATTTCGCACTCACTTTCAACATCCGTAAAATGGGGATAGCAGTACTTATCTGATAGATTTTAATTAATATTTTGATAAGATATATACAGTGTCTAGAACAGGTGATCAGTATCTTCTCACTTCTGCCTTCTTGCCTCCTTTTGTTCTGTCTCCAAATATATATCTAGTGCTCAAATATTATCATTACCAAGAATAAAAAAAAATTCAAAAATAACACTTCATAGTCCCTTAACCATCTTATTTTCATTTCTAGCCAGCTCTGAAGGATCTCTAAAGTCTTTAATGAAAAGATACATTCTTTGAATGAACTTCCATATTAAAGCATATCATGTTTAATTTTTAAATACTGAGATTGAGGGCTTAACGTGGGGGCTGTTTCAGGTAGAGGTGAGCAGAGAGGGGAGAAGAGGTGCAGAGATGAGGTGACGGGGATCAAAGGAAGAGAGCTGGCAGGACAGAGGCATCAGGGTTATGGTTTGCCTTGCAAAATAGAACTGATGAAGCATCCTCTCCAAGATAATTTTCTTCTCTTCTTGCCCTCTGTGCTAAGATAAATTTTCTTTTCAGATCCTGATTATGGATTAATTTATGACTTTCCTTAATGGTCTGAGCAATGCAGGGTTAATGTCCTGGTAAGGACAAGTTCTCTTTTACTTTATGAGAGCAATCACTTAACAAAAATTAGGCTATTACTTTTTATTTCCTTCTCCTTGGCAATGTCTGATACCATGGGACACTTCTGCAAATTTTCTTCCCCTTGTCCTGTGTTAGGAAATAGATCTTCATTTGGCTTTGACACTTTGAAGATTTCCTGATAGTTGATAACAAGATTGAACTCCAGAAATGTCATCTGGTAAATCAGGTTGGAGCAGTATATTTTCCCAGGGCTGTGAAGGTTCTGTTTTTGAGTGAATGTTGATTGTAGGAGAAGTTACCACTAGAAGGGAATTTAGTACCAGAAGAGACCCAAGATATGGCATCTCCTTCAGTTTCTTAAAGCATTGAACCAGGGCTGAGAGGAACATATTGGTGCTAAAAATTGCAGTTTAGGGTCGTTAGAGAAGCCCGGAATTGGTTCCTGGCTCTCCAAGTACCTGCTGTGAGAGTTAGAGCTTACTCTACTCATTCTTAACTATTTACTCTTAACCTCAGTCTCCTCATCTGTAAAATGGGGATAAATATACCTACTATTTTGTTAGAGTCTATCAGTAGGGATTGATTAATTTTATAAACAATTACTGGGTTCTATACCATGTTAAATACTTTACTAGTTTTTCAGGGGATATCTTATGTTAAGCTTGCCAAAAGCAGACCCCAAGACAGGGATTTTTGTGGGAGTGGCTTATAAAGAAATGCTTCCAGGAGAAACTCATGACAGAGTGGTAGAAAAAGCAAAGAGAGGAATCCAAGCTAGGGTGCCCTTTCAGGCAGAGGCCCACAGAGGGTGGCTTCAACCTGAACCTGCAGGGGTGTCACTGGCATGTAAGATGTACCGTAGCATTTGTTCAGACTTATGGCAAAGCGAGCTTGACTTTCACGCTCCAGTATGAATCAGTCAGTAACTAAGGGCTGTCCCATGAAGGGTGGACATAAACTCCAAACACTTCCAGCTCTGTCCACACAGGTAAAAAGGCTCCATTTGCTTAAGGTTAGTCCACCAAAGAGGGTTGCAGATGCATCCTACTAGAAACAGAAGTATATGGAAAGCAGAGAAAGGAAACCAAAGATGGCGATGGGGATTCCAGAAGATCCAAGTGTTTCCTACAGAGAGAGACAGTGGTGAACACAATAAACATGTCTCTGATCTCGTTGGCTATACACTCTTCAAGGAGACACAGATAAGTAAACAGGCAGTGCAGTGCTACATGAGGTATCATAGAGGAAGGGCAGGGTGCTGCTGGACCACCAGGAAGGGGAACTGGAAAAGGACCACATCTCCCTGAAGGAAGTGACATCTGGTAGATGAGTGGGACTTACCCAGGCAGAGTGGGAATGAGGGGTCTTCCTTGAAGAGGAACTGCACGAGAATGGTTCAGATATGCCATACCAAGAGAGTATGGCATATTTGAGGGGCTGAAAGAAATCCGGTCTCACCTGGAAGGTACAGTGGAGGGTGGGCAAGGGGAGATGTTGAGCAATGATGCCGGGGCAGCCAGCAGGCTCTGGAAGTACAGAGCTTGTAGGGGCTGGCTCAGAATTAGGAGAGTTATTGCAAGCTATATGCCCAGCAGCTACTCTGTAAGTAGGATCCAATGTTAAAAGTAACAGCCTGTGGTAGAAGCAGTAATTATCAGCAGTATTACTACCGCTACTACTTCTGCTTACAACTATTGCTATTGACTTGGGATCACAACAAAGGCCTGGCTATGTTAGACTGTTTACTTGTTTAGCGTCTGTCTTTCCAAACAGTCTGTAAGTTCCACAGGGTAGGGACTGTGGAATTATTTATCAATTATTAATTATTCACATATTCAGCATAATGTCTTTCCTAAGTGAATAAACAAATGTTTTGAGCCTTAGGTACAGGATGGGGCAGTCCAAAGATGAACTAAACACAGTCTCCATTCTCATGGGTGCACTCATTTATTTACTTGATGACTAGTTGTTGGACACATTTGGTAGTGTGCACTAAACCATTGCCAGGTGCTGGGGCTACAATTATGAGCAAAACACAGGGACAAAGATCCCTGCCCCCATGGAACTTACCTTCTAGTGTCATGGTTCTTGACAGCACAGTTCTACCCCGTAGGCAGCATTTGGAAATTTGTGGGGATGTTTTGGGATGTCACAATATTCAAGGACACTGTTGGCATTGGGTGAGCAGAGGTAAGAGAAACTCAGTGTCCTACCACATGCAGGACAGATCACACAATGAAGAATTGTTCTTTGTCCTGCATGACTTTCAAACATCTTAGAGGACATGCATGTAGGTAAAAAAGCTCTTTACCATTAGCCTAGAACCTAACTCTTTTTATATATAAACACTAAGTTTTTTTGCATGATTAGATTATGTACGGATTTTTTTATGGCAGTAAAAAAGGCATCACGTAAAATGTCGCATCTTAACCATTTGACACATCTTTACAGGATACAGTTCAGCAACGTTAAGTACATTCACATTGTTGTACAACAGATCTCCAGAACTTTTACATCTTGCAACTCTGGAACTTTATACCCATTAAACAACAACTCTGTGTTTCTCCCTCCTTCCAGTCCCTGGCAACTAGCATTCTGCTTTCCATTTTTATGTGTTTGACTACTTTAGATACCATATCTAAGTGGAATCATACAATATTTGTCTTTGTGCAATGCCTCTTTTCAATTAGGCTGATATCCTCAAGGCTCATCCACATCGTAGCATATGTCAGAATTTTCTTCCTTTTTAAGGCTGAAGAATATCCTGTTGTATGCATCTACCTCATTTGGTTTATCCATTCATCTGTAATGGAACTTGGGTTGCTTCCACTTCTTGGCAGTTGTGAATAACACTGCTATGAGCATGGCTGTGCAAATATCTCTTCAAAATTCTGCTTTCAGTTCTTTTGGATATATACCTGGAAGTGGATTTGCTGGATCATAAGACAATTCCAGCCTTCTCGGTGGCTGGGAATAGGTGTGAATATAGGTGTGAGCCACCGTGCCCAGCCACTTGTGGGTATTTTTGTCACGAGTTTAACCCACTTAGATTAGTTGGCATTTGTAGCTATCATATTTATTATAGCAATTCTATGTATAATACAAACTTCAGACTATTTTGTTGTTTCTTCTAGTGTGGTTGTACCGAAGCAGTTATGTAATAATGTACACATATATATATATATAATTTTCTTACAAATTCATTTTCTTTTACTTCTTCATATGATATTATTAGAGAACATTATGTTGGTTTTTGGAAATATATGAGTGGTAGGTCATATAATCTATGAATTTTGTTTTCAAGATGGTAAAGGGGACTACAAAATATTATTTTAAAAATATTGATTCTGATTGGCTTAAATGCTCTACGCTTTTAATAGGAACCACATTCTGATGAGAAAGAACTTAAAATATGATATTTATAACACATATTAACAACAAAAGCTTAAAAAACTGCCCTAGTTTTATAGGTCAGGCTGGCTTGAGGTGGTCATATATTTCTGTTTACTTCGAAAAAGCAGGGCATATATTCCCGCACCAGGTAAACTCTTTTCCAACTATCTTCACTTTCTACAGCTTGTTCGAGTGGCTGAAAATGATGCATCTGCCTTGCTTTTATGCTTTGGAATATCTGTCAGCATTAATTTTTCTTGGTTCCTCTCTTGATGGGTAAATTATCATTGGACTTTAAGAAGTGTTCGCCATGTTGGAAAATCACATCGTGATGGCTATTCATAGCATTTGGTCTGCATTGGTAGCATCACGTTCATGGTGACTCTACCACTGGGAGCAAACATCTGACGACTTCTTCATTAGGTTTCCTAGTGTAGTCATACCAGAGCATTCATATATTGATATATGTACTGTTTTATTATAACTTACTTTCCTTTTATTTCTTTTTTATATTACAGTTAGGGCATTATATTGATTTTCTTTAAAAAAATATGTGTGTAGGCAGGTTATATTATCCATTAATTTCATTTCAGGCTAGTAAAAGAAGGTACTAGAAAATATTTGTCATAAAAAGAGGGTTTGCATCTGGTTGATTTGAGAACCACAGGCCTCATGAATAAATAATTACACCAACAACTAATCAATTACACTGTGATAAGTGCTACACAGGAAAAGCACGGAGTGACATGAGCTTACCACTCTATTTGGATTCACGACGTGACCCCTGAAATAGCGATTTCTGTGAGTCCTCTGTCAGCTGCTGTGCCACGAGACTGGCAGTACGTCAAAGGGAGCTCCTCCTCTTTGCAGAGGGTGCAAGTGCGGACGAGTGTGGCATCCATTGGAGGGCTAGGTAAGGGTCTGGCTGTCACATTTGAGGTGACAGGGCCTAGATAAATGTGGCACTGTGGGGTATGAAGGACCACAGACAGGACTCTTCGGCTTATGCTCTGGATGTTGAAAGAAGACACCACACCCTCTGGAAGACTCCATTTATTTATTCATTTAACAGATATTTATTAAGTACTTTCTATGTGCCAAGCACTTTAGGGTAAACTGCAGGGACTAAAACTGTCCTGTCTGTTTGAAGCTTAAGAGGGTTGTCAGAGCAGCCAAGCAGTAAATAAATAAACAAGTAAGCATATAGTATGTCAAATAGTGATAAAGGCCACGGAGGAAGATAAGGCAGTGTGGCGGTGGGTAGGGAGGCTGGAGTTGGGATGGGAGGGGAGGGCTAATGTACATCAGGTGGTCAGGGAAGCATCTGAGATAAGGTGGCATGTGAGCAAAAATGAGGAGTGCTTCCCACACAGCACCAGCGGGCTGGGCCAGGGGGCTCTCACATTCCTCCTGTGACTCCCGGGTTCAGGTTTAGCATCTCACTCCCAGGTACGAATACAGCCGGCCGCATCCTTTGTTTCCCTGCTCTCCCACCCAGCCGTGCCCCCTTACACAGAGCCGCTGCTCATTCCTGCCGCACTGTGTTTTCTAAAATCTGGTTCCAAATATGTGCCTCCTCAAAAACCTTTATGAGACCTTAATTTTTATAAATGAAGTCCAGATTGTGGAGTGTGGCATTCGAAGTCGTCCAGGATCAGGCCCCACTAACCTTTTCAGCTTTCTTTCTTGCATTTACCCTTAATAGACCGCATTCTCCAGTGAAACCAAACTCCTGCTCACCCGGTCTGACTGTGTTCTCATCTCATCTAGTGACTCTTTCTCTCCCATTCCCTTTCCTTACACCTTTCTGCCAAGCTCCTCCTTCCAACATCCTACCCTTCAAGACTCATTCCATCCCATGTGCCAGGATGACTTCCCCTCCCCCCAGAATCTCTGCATATGTCTTTCTTATTTTATGTCATGGTGTATTCCCTGCTAGATTGCAACCATGAGTCAAAATAAACTACTGGAGAAAGTAGCAGTGCAGTAAACTCAACAGCCCTTGGGAGCCACACAGGTAACAAAAAGGAGTGTCCTAGTGTGTGAGTATAGGACAATAGGGTGGGGTGGGGCTTGTGGACAACTGGAAAGTGCATGCCCTATCTAAAGTCAATCACGTAGTCCCTAGGCCATATGTCTGTAACTTCTGGAATAAGGGATATGAAATCTGATTGACGTGGACTTAAATTCTGGTTGTGTTTCTTATTAGATACGTAAATTTTGGCAGGTTACTGAGCGCCTTTTGTTCTGTGTCTTCATTGCTCTCTTGAGGGTAACAGTTCCCCCTTTGCAGGATTAATGGGGGCTACGTAAAGTCCCTGTTGCATAGCAGATGTTCAGAATGCTGTCTCTCTTCTGCGTCCTCCATGACGTCACACACAGTGCTAGTCACGTGGTAGCTCTCCACAAATGTTTGCTGATTAGATTGTTCTATACATGAGAGTAGGGGGTCAGGAGTCAATTGAGGGGATATCCTAGTCATAACCGATGAGAGTATTGAGAAGGAAAATTGAGTGTGGGCTGGAGGGTCAGGGCAGGCGTCACAGAGGAGGTCGGTTTGTGTGAGGCTCTAGGACTGGGTAGGATTTAAATGAGCAACTGGGAGGGGGATAGTGAAACAGCCTGAATGAAGACTCAGAGGTAAGTGAGTGGGAGGAAGAGACTATCCTGGCCCCTTCGATGGGCAATTTTGTAAAAACATCCACATTACTATCGTGTAGAATTGGATTAAAGCAATTTCCAGAGTCCCCTTGCCTTTAACCTAAGGGGTGGGTGCTTCTTCCCTGGGGCATTCAACCATAAAATCCTTGTGCGGACCCAAGCATTGCTGTGTGTGTGTGTGTGTGTGTGTGTGGTTTGTCTATCAGCAGGTAGGTACTTAAAGGCTATTTCCTTTAAGTAGCATTTGATGAGGCTGGTAGGTTCCAGGCTTGCTGGTATAAGGATGCAGTTGGTGGAATAATGAGTCATTATTATTGAATAGACCCCTGTAATTAATCTGAGAAAATCATGTACTGATGTACTGTATTACTGAGTAGAGTGAATGGCGAGTCTTGTGTCCTAGGGGAATGCAGACTTCTTTCAAAGCATTTTTAAAATGCAGATTTCCTCTGCTCAGGTCTGAATTGCTCATTTTTCATCTGTCTGCTTCTCCACCTCAGCTGAGAACAATGTACTTCTTTTCAGTCCAACAAAGAAATAGACATTTAAAGATGATAGACAAAGAAGGTAATTGCAAGCATATGTAACTATGTGTGCACATATATAATTGGATGTGTGTGTATGTGTATATATGTATATAAAGCTTGCAACCTCTATGATACAATTTTATGAAAGACACTTGGCTAAATGAGAACAGAATTAGACTTTTTCTCAATGAGCGGTGTGTACTGTGTTTTCCATGAACAGTGAAATTGAGAATGACCACAATTTTGCAGATAATTCAAGAAAAGTAGACAGTCATCATATAGGTAATATATGTACACATGCATATATATGTAAATATATGTAAATGTACATAAATTACAAATGGATAAAACAGTCCAATATAATTTCCCTAATAAGTGATAATACTGATTCTCAATGAAGTGTGTGGCTCATGTTACCTACAAAAAGTGAAGCCAAGAGCTAAGGCAGCATTGGTGGATAATTCAAGTAATTGAATATATTCATCTTAAATAATTAGAAAATGAAGGTGAAAGTTGGCAAGTAAACATGGATAGCTTTGGAAGTTTTGTTTTTAATTTCTGAATCTGCTTTTCAAATGTCATATTAAAAATTCACCTCAAGTTTTTAAAAACAGCATAATCTGAGCAAGAAAAAACTTCTATGAATTATCACCTAAAAGTTGAAAAATATTATAAAGGGAAAATAGCATATAAGAGATCCAAAAACATGTGGCAGTTAGCTGGTATAGGGATGGTTTGCTTAAAATGGAATAGAAAAAGTTTAGGATGACTCCTATTTTTAGAAGCATAAAATCAATATATTCTAAAAACAATGTAGCTAGCCTATCTTTAAAAAAAGCTTCAGATGCAATTTAATTATGTAAATTGGATAATTTTGTTACATGACAAAATTTACTGAGTCAAAATTAGTCAGTTATGACATTAGTTTCCCATTTGAAATTTTTACATATGTTTTTACATCTTTGCATTCCAAATGACATAAGGCAAGTTTCCATATTTTACTGATATTTCCATTTATATAGAAACCTCTTTAAAAATAATTTATGTGAAATGATATCAAGACTGATATTGTTTTGACTGAATTTTCAGGGAGAATCTTTTAAAAGTCCCCATTGTTTCCTGCAAAACAATCCCATCATGATGATTCAAACTGCGATTATTAGAAATAATGTTCATTCTCCCCAATGGATGACTTCAATAGACATAACATATTTGGTCGCATTTGAAATCTTTTAGAATTAGATTACAAACTTGTTGCATGATTTATGGTTTAAGTATTTAGTGTACTTGAAGTCTGTGACACTATTCATAGTGTTTGTCACTCACAGACATCAGTGATTAGTCACAGAAGAATTCCATTGTGAAAAAGCAGATTTTAAACGAAAAGAATTTTTTGAGTCTTCAGATTTCTATATTGCACTTTTAAACACTGAATAAAAATGGGCAGTGAAAAGGTTCACCATCTTTAAACAGAACATGAACTGTAATTGCCAGAAAGTAGATTTCTCTCATCATGCCTCATGGTCTATTGAGTTCATTCAAGATGCAATTGGAAAACAAATACGGCAACACTATCATCAGGAAAGACATGAGTGCTTGTCTTGGGAGTGGGGTGTTTTAAAATGTTATAGACTTTCTTTCCACTGGCACTCCTCATTCTTATCTAATAAAGTACAACACTACCCCTTTCAAAACCCTATCATAATAATTAAAGTGGATATGCTGTCATCCCATAAGATTCTAAGGATCATTCTAACAACAAGTGCAATAATGATGCCAGGTCTGGGAAACAGGTCCTGCTCATTACCATAACTGTGTGCTAATCTGTTTCATTCACGAACTAACCAGAGGCAACAACAAAAGCAGGAGATTTGAGATTTGAATTTTGAATTCTCTCTCCTAGGGTAAAATTGACTTTTGGCAGAAGATTCTTCCCACACTGTTCTTCTTAGTGTTCATCAGAAACAAAAACAAAAAACAAAACCCTCATTAATGCACAGTGAAAATTTACTAAAAGGAGAAAATTCTGTTGGAGTAAGAAAAGTCTCATTTGGGCAGGATTTAGGGATGAACCAGCCTTCTTCATACTCAGCATAGTGGAAGTGCGTGGGCTTTGGTGTTGGAAAACAGCTTTGTCCTGGTCAAATTACTCTCTGCATTGCAACTTCCTCATCTACGACATGTGGTTAATAAGGCAACTTTCATAAGCTTTTTGAGATTATGAGTTGGGATATTCATGACAAGTGCCTGTATATATCATCAAAACATGGTTGTTTGAGAACTGCCTATATAGGATAACAGGATCCCATACAATTGAAAGAAATACTGGCTTTGTTCTTGCCACTAGAGCAGCTTGTCTGCTGACAAGCTGCATCTTTTGTGTTTCAGCAATCTCTTATTATGCATCAGTTTTGCAGCACAGTATCACGTGAGCCTGGAGAAAGATTGCTGAATGGGAGAATTTATCTTAGCAACTGAATCGATGGGTGACTGGAGTACTCAGTGCTTTCTCAGAGCATCTAACACCTCCAACAAATGTGGATTAGGCATCTATTATGCACCAGTGCACCAGACGTGAGCCTGGTTAGGGTGGGGTGCTAGACATGGCTAAGACATGCTCTATCTTCTCTCCAGAGAGATTGGGGAGACAGTTATTGAACAAGTAAAGACAATTTGGTGTGTAAGAGTGCCCATCAATCTGTTCGTTATATGTTGAGAGCACAGGCTCTGTCTTGGCATTTGGCGTAAGTTTCATGAAGGAGTTGACATTTGAATTGGGCCTGAAGAATGAGTAAAATTCAAGAAACAGGGCATGCGCATAAGCTAGAAGGTGCAAAAGAGCACCTGAGTGTTTGAGAACGCTTTTAGAGTGGTTGCAACAGACAATATGGTGGGAGGTCTATGGAGCCTGATTATAAAGGGTCCCTTTGCCCTTTGTCTAGTAGGCAGGGTGCAGGAAGGCTTTGTGGCAGTGGTGGTGATAGAGGCAGAGAGCTTACTCAGGAGGCTTTCAGGAATGATCAAGCAAGAGATAACGAGGGCTCAGGGCAAGGCAGAGAACAGTAGCACTTGCAGTAGTGAGTGAAGGAGAGAGAGGATCCAAGGATGAACCTGAGGTTTCCAGCTTAACTATGGGATGACAGTGTTGTTATTTGTTTACCGTGGCTGACCAGCTGCCAATACCCTCAGGTTTTGAGGTCTTGCTACCCACTTGAGTATCTCTCGTGTTCCCTAAACAACTTGAGCAGTCCAGGGATCTAATAGTAGCCTGGGCTTCTTAGAGTATCATCAAAAGATGAAACTACTCTTTCCTTGGCTTTGGTGATATTAACAACTAGCTTTATTGTGTCATGGGCAACAGAACATTTTAAATAGTATTATGGGGCCACTTGTGACACCATTTTGAGACCAATATTTCAGAGTTTAAAAGAAAGGAATTGATATATTAATGTAGACATTGTAAAATCTTTAAAAATTAAACTTTTTGGTAACAGCTTTTCAAATGAGGCATCTTGTAGATAAATTATTTTATTGTGTTGTCTTGAGAAAGCATGTAATAGCTAAGAGACTAATCAAGCTATGTATGTTTAATATGAATTAATTCAACTTGAAGATAGAATTAATTTCTCATCTGAAGTTTTATACTTTTGCCTTACAAATTGGTGAGTGTATGTTTGCTTGTATCCATTCAGCAACAGCAACAGTGAATCATCAAAGATGATCTTCTTTTATGTGAAACCTTGGCAACAAACACAAGTGGTGCTGGAATAGTCAAAAGTATTGAATAATCTTTTTTTGAATCTCATGGTTTATCTTGGAAGAACTGTGCTGGCTTATGCACCAATGGTGCAAAGCAACAGTATGTAAAACTGTGGGTGTCTTAGTACAAATGAGCCACCAAAGCGTCTTGGTAGTCATGGCATTCCCTACCACGTATTTGCAATTTTCAAGAAGCAAGGTTCACTTAAAAATGTCTTTGCCAAAGCTGTACAAATGATTAATTTTATGAAGTCTTAACCTTTGGTTACATATCTTTTTAATATTTTTTATGCTAAAATTGGAAATATGCATAGAGCACTTCTGCTGCTTTGGGAAGCACTATAGTTATCTCAAGGAAAAGCACTTGTGTGGTTATTTGAGTTGGGAACATCTAGCCACCATTTTTACAGAACATCATTTTTACTTGGAAGAACAACTGGACAAACAAACTACGAGTAGTCAGGCATCAGTATTTGACAGACATTTGCTCCAAAACGAATGAAGTGAATCTGTTATATCAAAGGAAAGTATGCCAAACGCCACCCTTCCTTTGGCTTTTGTGATGTCAATTTATCTTGTGTCATGAGCAATAGAACATTTTTGAATAGCACAACAGTGCCAAGTGTGGTATCATTTTTAACACTGATCTTTTGGAATTAAAAGAAAAAGGAATTAAATACTTTAAATGTAGATGTGATAAGCAGAGAGTATTTGTTGCCAATGAGATAAAATTCAAGTTTTCAAGCAAAGATTGGAATTTTGGAAAGTTCATATTTACCATCATGAGCCTAAGAACCTCCCAGTACTTACAGACTTTCCTGATAAGATAGATGGTGATATTAAAGAATGTGATTTATTTAAAAGTCTAGCTTATTATACATATAGTAAAATGTATCCTTTTAGATATACAGTTCAATGAATTTTGGCAAATATATATAGTCATGTATGTACCTACACAAATAGAATATAGAATATTCACATCAACCCAAAAGTTTCCAAGTGTTTCTTCTTTTTTAAATTTTTATTTTTAATTGGACAAAGTTAGAATGGCTATTATCAAAAAGACAAAAGATAACAATTGTTGGTGAGGGTGCGAAGAAAAGGGAACCCTTGTGCACTGTTGGTGGGAATGTAAATTGGTATAGCCATTATGAAAAACAGTATGGCGGTTCTTGAAAAAATGAAAAATAGAATTATCACACAATCCAGCAATTCCACTTCTGAGTATATATCCAAAGGAAATGAAATCAGCACACCAAAGAAATATGTGCACTTTCGTGTTCATTGCAACATTATTCACAATAGCCAAGATGTGGAAACAACCTAAGTGCCTAGTAGTTGATGAATGGATAAAGAAAATGGATATACATATTCAATGGAATACTATTCAGCCTTACAAATGGGGAAAACCCTATCATTTGGGACATCATAGAAGATCCTGCAGGTGTTTCTTTATAGTCAATAATCTCCCACTACCAGGCTCTGGCAACCACTAATCTGGCTTTTGTGCTCATAGTTTTGCTTTGTTCCAGAATATGATAATATATGAAAATTATACAATATATAGCCCTTGGTGTCTGACTTCTTTCATTTAGTGTAATGTTTTTGAGACAAATGTGATTTTTGTGATATTATATAAAAATGGTGTCAACATTTAATCTGCATAGCTCAGTGAACCAATATTTTCCAGATGTTCAAATACAGATGTTACAATATGAGTAAAAGATCCACTCATAATGCAAGAAAAACCAATAGATTTTAAAGTACCGAGTATGAAAACTTCATCAGTAAGGTTTCAGATCCCACACTACAGAACTACTTGTTGTTTGTGAATGTAATATCAGAGAAGAATATTCACAATTATCTGAACAGGCTAGTCAAATACTCTTTTCTTCAATTATATACACATCTGTGTGAGGCCATATTTTTTTTTCATATAATTCAACCAGAATAACGCATCACAACAGATTCAATGTGGAAGCAGATATGGAAATCCAACTGTCTTATATTAAACCAGGCATTAAAGAGATTTGCAAAATTTCATAACAATGCCACTTTCCTGCTAATTTTTTGTTTTTACATTTATTCAGGGTTTTTTTTTTTTTTTGTAATACAGGGAATGTTGATAGGTGTAATCCACATAAACAAAGCTCTTTGGGTTCTCAATAATTTTTCAGTGTGTAAAAGTCCCTGAGACCAAAAAGTTTGAAAATCACTGACCTAGGCAGATTGGCAGGTGCTCCTGTGGAATGAGAACAGCTGGAGGGAAGAAGTTTGGGAGCAGATTGCATCTCTGATTCCTTGGCTCATAGAAAGATCTGATATGCGGTTGAGGAATAAATGAAAGCCAGGCCATAAGCCAATGTAGTCAGGCTAATCAATTCAAGAGAATGAAGTCTCTGAAATGAATAGATGATTTTATCGAGGGCCCAGCATTCTGGCCCAGAGGGGCATCCAGGTTGGTCTAGCTGCTGACATAATGGATCTGGAAGACACTGAGGGTGAGCTGGGTTTGAAGCTGAGGGTTGGGTTGAAAGTCTAAGCAAATCCTCCAGATATGTGCAGAAATATCAAATGCTAGCAGAGGAGCAGAGCACAGGGTCAGTGGCAGAAGTGGCCAGGTTCAGGGAGTCGATAGAGAAGGATGGAAGCAGTTTCTACCGGGAGAGGACCAAGGTGACTTGGCGGAGTAATGCTTCAATCAGCAGATCTGGATTTGACCTGGGTCTAATAGAGGCTTCTTCAAAGTTGAGATGGCGGAATCTGTGTGGGATCCCGTCGAGGGTAGGAAGCGGACACATGGAGACTGGTGGTGGTGGTGGTGGAGGGAGAGGGCAGTTTCAGTTAGGTTTTGTAGGATGTTGAACCAGGATTTTCCTCCTGATATTTCCCTTCTCACTTAATCTTTAGCCTGAGCCCATAGCATGAGTTTTGCAGTCTCCGATTTTCACCAGAGGCTGAGATTTATGTTGTTGTTGGGGAAGGGATGCGATGGGATTGAACATAGTATCTCAGCACGAATGAGGTGATCTGTGTCCCAGCCTCCTGACTTGCTGTCACATACACACTTATTGTTCAGTTATTATCCTGAGAGATACCTGATTTATTCTGAAACAGATATATTTTTTAAAAACGTATGCTCAGTGCCACTGTCAAAATCACAATGACATCCTTTTCTCCTGAAAATGCAAAAAACTTTCCTCCAAATTTGGTAAAATCAGAACTTTGTAATGTGTTTTGTTAAAATCAAAGGTTAGATTTAAAAAGATTAAGTACAGGTTAACCTGGATTCTTTATTAATATTGTATTTGTGGTGACAGTGCATTACACATATTCTATAGGAATTCTATTCTAATTTAGTAATAATTCATATCCATATATTCAGTGTGACAGCATCATTAATTATGTTGCAATGAGAATGGAAAACATATAAGCTGCTAATGCTAAGTATTACTAGAAGTTACACTAGATTTTGCATACTACTGAGAATAAATTGTAACATTAACACCTCATCTTTAATAAACCCAGTGGTCACCCTAACCTGACACATTTTTCTTGCAATGTGTTAATAAATATAAAACAATATTTACTATAGAAAATGCAAAGTATATAATTTGTCAAGAAGAATTTAGCCTTCTTAGCAGGAGCACCATTATTTGGTTACCTTTTGCGTCTGCTTCCTGTCTGCAAAGTGTGCTCCTTTCCCCTCTCCTTCTGCCTAATATCCTGTGAAGGTGCCAATTACCCTGCTGCTTATCAGCTGCAAACGATGCTTGGTGCAAAGGGAGCATCAATAATTTGTGAGCAGAGAGCTAAGGCTGCTGGAATCGTTATAAAGGATGCAGGAGCTTCCAGCTAATAGACTATTTCAAAAGGCAATGTGTAGACCAAAGAGAGCACGTTTTAGAAGTCTATGGCTCAAAAATAAAATTAGGCCAGATTTGCAGACTTTAGTGCTATGTAGGTTACGTAAGAATTTGCTAATGTTAATGAAGAAAACTGCTAGGACATTTTCCTTTTATCCATGCAACCTTTGACACACTGCAGATTTATTAATACTATTGACTTTTCCTTCCTGAATCTGGTGTGTGTGTGTGTGTGTATGCACACACATGCAAACATGTGTGCATTTGCTTTGCTTTTAAATGGTAGCCAGACACCAGGTGAAGTTAGACACAGCTTTCCTCAAATCTTTAACAGTGAGCCTTTAAAGATGAGTTTGTAAACTTACTGTGATTGTTATTGCTTTGTAGTTTCAGGTTGGACTTCATAACTTTCATTTTTAAAGAGGAGGTTAAAGAGGTTAGGTGGGTATGGAAATGTCAGCATCAGTCAACTTGATTTGGATAGTTTATTTCCAATTCTGCGAATAGGGCTTTCCACTCCTGAGAAGAGCTCGCACCTGTCTCTCCTAATATTCATATAAATTCAACCAGACCACTTAACATTTCTGATTAATTTGATAAGCATGCTTAAAAGGATTAAAAAGATTAAAACATACCTGTAAAAATGGAGAAGATCCGTTTGCAGCAGAAAGATAATCATAAATCCACCACTAGCCTGTTTTGTTCAGGTGGGAGAGATGACAATCTTCAGTTTGGTAAATGGTTCTCACTTAGGTAGATGAAGATTACTTATAAAATTGTATTTTAAGAAACGCTTTTATTGTAGAACAGTTTTAGATGTACAGAAAAGTTGCAAAGATAGTACAGAGTTCCCTGTATCACACCCTCCTATTGTTAACATCTTACATTACCGTGGTACATTTGTTACAACTAAGGAACCAAAATTGGTGCATTACCATCTATTGATTTTTAATTTCACCTGGATATTTATTATTTGTAGGACACAGTTCCAATATTGGGAATGGTTCCAATATTCACTTATGATTATATTAATTTTTCTGAATCAGTTATGTTTCACACACCGGCTCATCGCCTTCCAGGCTGATTGTCCATTTGCTCTCGATGGTACTGCGTTGTTTGGGATTCCAAGTGCAACCATGTCCCTGTGTTTTGCCCCTGAGCTCTGGGCCACATGATTGGATGAAGGTCAGATGCATTGACAGATGCTTCAGCTTCAGAATGAGGAGACTGTTAGTCAGCAAAGGCCCTTTAAAAATCGCTCCATTTAATTTGTGTATTTTACAGAGGAGAAAACGGAGGCTCGCGGTGAGGTGACTCACACAAGGTCACGCAGCTGGTGGCAGGGTCTGGACTGAAGCCCAGCCTCTTAACTCCTCTACACTTACTGCCTCTGATAAAATTTTCACAGTGACGCTTTTATTCTATTTATTATTTATACCCTGCCTGCCTTAAAAAAGGATTGAAGTCAGCTGCTCTGTGATTTACTTTGCTTTGAACACAATATTGAGCATTGGATCCTGCACGATTTCAGTGGATTTTTAGAAAAATGAATAATGTCGTCATCTATAATTATTTAGTAGATAGTTTCTACCACCTAGTAGCCACACTCTTGATGTCTTTCACATAGTAGGCACTCAATAAGTACAAGTAAAATGAACAAATGAATAATGCTTACTTGGATTTATAAAAAAAATATTCACAGCACAAGCAGGTGAGTGAAGCTTGGTTGAATGAGCAGGAGGAAATATCATCGTCTATTCTTGGCTCTGGAAAAGGCAGGCCTGGGGGAGATACTGGGGATGAATGATGATTATTGTGGTTAGTGATTCCCCGTGTACAATTAGATGAGCTGCAAAGGTGCAATGTACATGGGTGGGGGTCTGATATGGTTCCATGTCCCAGGTGCGACTCTGGGCTAGCGGCTTGCCTTCTCTGAGCCTCAGGTTTCTCACCCTTGAGGATGTGAATACCTATCTCTTGAGGTTGTTGCCACCATTAAATGACAGTGACAAGAAAGTGCTTTGCAAACTGATGTAGGTATCAGTTATTAACCTCTAGGATTATTTGGAAGGAACTCATCATTCAAAGCAAGTTTTCTATCAAGTATCTTAAACCTCCTTTCTTGTTTTGCAAGTTACCTAAGCATAGTGAGAATGTTAGAAAAATGAATATTGGGAATTGAAAAGGGAAATAAATGTGAATAGATATGGGGACGAAATGGTTTGTGGTTTTGTAAGTAGCCATGTGACAGAGACAGCTGAGTCAAAATGGCAGAGGCATTGGGACCTAACACCTGCCTGACAGGCAGAAGGGGAGCTGAGCTAGGCTGCAGTAGCCACTAATAATTTCTGCCCTGCTCTGGCTCAGGTTTTATCACTCCGTTATTAGGGTGGGGTGAAGAAACCTTGGCAGGCATGGAGGTTTTCTTTAGGAAAGCTATAGTGTGTACTAATAGAAAACTTTTCCAATCAAAATGCCTCAAGTGACTCTGCACCTCTGAGCCACAATTCCAGGTCGAGCTAAAGTTGGGGCCAAATGAGAACCAACAGTAGTTACACAAAACAGCTGCCAACATATGATATCTCAGACTGCCGCCTCGAAGAGATCTTTGCTCTTACCAGCCGGGACTTGGTTCATCCAATGTTGCGCTGCTCCAGCCGAGACTGAGAAGCGAGTGCCTTTGGCTTTGCCCTCCTGTCTGTAATCTCCCTCAATGTGCTCACGTCCTGCACACCTGTGGCCTTTGCTGATTTGTCAGGGCCAGCTCTGCCTGCCACATAAAGGTGCTCTGATGTCCATCTCTCCTCCTCTAGTGTTTCATTCCTTGTCCTGTCTTATTTACCTGTGGTTTGACAGACAGCTCTTTCTCTTAGGCCTGCCCCATGCTCTGTACTTTAAAAGCTGGACCTGTGTCATAGAGTAAAGCGTCAATGGGCTACCACCTTGGTAACAGAATGTGCGGGTGTCCATCTGGGGAACAAGCAGAGTTTATTTTAGACAGGTGGGTATGGGTAGGAGTCCTGTATCCATCTGTCCCTCTGTCAGACACAGACTTTGGGAAAGAAGCCTGCGTAGGGGATATAAATTTTGGAATGATTCAGTACAAGGGAGATTAATTATATCGTGTGACCCTGGTAATATTTGGCAAACCATGAGATCTTAGGCAGGACAGGTAATGTTCCTGCGTCTCCATTTGGTCTCACAGTTTGATATGATGTACTTAATTTTCAAAAGTTGATTTTTACCCAAAGACCTAAAAGGGCTTTAAGTTATGAGTTTTAAAATATCTTGAAATTTCCTTCTAACATTGCAGAAAGAAAAAAAAAATCCTCCTTGGTCAATTGCTTTCGTGTATTCATTCACTCATCCATTCAACCAACAAATATTTGCTGTGTGTTCACTATTTGCTGGATACTGTTTTGGGAACTTGAGATAAAGCAACAATAACCAAAAAAACCATAAAGTCACTGACTTCATGAAACTTACACTAATGGGAGGATCCAGACAATCAATAGGAAGCAGAATAAAGGACTAAATATATGTCAAAAGGTAAGGAGTGCCATGGAGAACAGTGGCTGAGTGGAAGGGAAATGGGCTGGGTTTGGAGGGGAGGGACTAGTTCACACCTGAGCAGGGGTGGCTCTCCCTGGGGTGTGTTTCTGTGGGACCTGAATGACATTAGGGTTGGATACTAGAGTCTCCTGTTTTCCATTAGCCAGCCAGCTGAGAGCATCCTTACCAGGGCTTATCCCTCTGTGCTCCCAGACAAGGAGTGTAAGAACTGGGCTTTCTATCCCTTGATCGGTACTTAAACTGTCCTGCTGCTCAACGTTGCTCTTTGTTCCCCACTGGAGGAAGGTGGAGTCTCCATCACCTTGCAGGCAATTGGAGCTGGGATAAACCTGTGGCTTCATTTAGGAAGAGGATTACATTAGTAATGCTTTGCTGTTATGGGACGGTTATGGAATAAACTATTCCATAGAAGGGATATTCTTCCAAATAGTTATCCCTTTAGTTCCTACATGTAACTTAATAAAACATTTGGAGTGAAATCTTCTAAAACATATTGCACATAAATCAGACTTCAAAAATAGTTTGTTGGGTATTTTAATTTATTGATAATACAACTCCTTTCTATTTTGTGAATTTGTGTCAGTGTGTGCCATACAATAAAATATCAAAATGTAAGTGAGAAATGTAAAATGAGGACAAAAATAATGTAAATTTGGAGTAGAAAGTCATGATACAAGTTAAAAAAAAACATAGAATGAAAAGGCCCCTAAGGTCCTTTGTGGGTTTTGTAGTAAGATTGAAATTTGGTTCTAAGCTTCCTGGTAGTCAAAGTGACAGGAAGAAAGGTCAGGTCTATCATTTTTATTTTTCGGACAGGGAAAAATTATACCACATTCTTAAGAAAAGCAAAACATCTCCTAGCACTTACTCTGCAAGAAATAGCTCATGGGGATATGTTGAAAATAATTTAAGTCCTATGTATTAAATTTATTCTTTTGAATGGAAATTATTGCATTTTACTGTTTTTTAATAAGATATCTTGAGGAACTATTGAAATGTTGTGTGTTTTCCCTGAAATGAAAAGGACCCAGAATGATACGCTTTGAGTTCTTGTATCCTAGTCTCATTGTCTTTGTCTTTTCTGTCACACTCAACTTGTTGGCCATGGCCTTGTCCCGCTGTCAGCGCTCATGATCCCAGTAGAATATTCTCCTACTTGACTAATTTTTGGCTTCTGATCTGCCGTGCATCAACATCCTGAAAATTAAGCTTGCAGAGTTGTATTTAGAGTAGTAAATAGTGACAACAATAACAAAAACAATAATATATTAATAATTTACAAGCACATCATACATAACAGGCTGTGTTCTAATCACTTTATATATATTATCTCATTAATTCTATCTACAATCTAATGAGGGAGAAAAAATTACTATACCCATTTTACTGATAAGAACTCCAAGCTCAGCAAGGTTACCTAACTTACCCACTGTCTCACATCTGCAGATGGGCTGAGAACCTGGACAGCACAATCTCAGCGCTAGGATGTGAGAAACTCTCCGTGGGATGACTTGGCAACACCTCTTTGTGTTTCTCAAAGCTTTTTGTTCCTCTTGCTTTTTGTATTTGGTGTGGCTGCAGACTTCAATAAGCAGGCTCGTGATAAGTGAGGTGTGTGACTGAACTGTTTGGTGGCAGCTCGATAGAGGACTTTCTTTGACAAGAAGAGATGCTGTCTGAGAGACAAAGATCTTCTAAGGGCTGGCCCCATCCTTTGAGTTGCAATATCTGAATTAGAATCTCCAATCTTTTACTTATTCACTTTTCAAAGTGAGTATATTTATTTCTAGAGTATGTTTTCTTTGGATATAAAAATTTAAGATTGTAGAGTTGTGCCAAGTTAAAACTGGAAGGAAATATAAAAACATTCAAAGTACCTCAAACCCCCTATTTTTCCGATCTGAGTAAGGAATTACCATATGCTGTTTGTAGAGGCTTCTGTAAATGGAAACTTGCACAGTTCCAGCTAACTAAATAAAGCCTTTTATTTTAAAAATGTTATTCTTGCCATTTCATATATTTTCTGTTATATAAAAATGCCTTTGGGGTGTTAACATTTCTTGACCGTAATTCTACTATCCTTTCTGCTATTGTACTCTGTTTGCCCATGTAGAATTGACCAGCAGTTCAAGTGCATAGCAGAGTCCTCCACCTAAATTTAGAAATTGGTAAATAAAACAGATACAGGAGCCTCAAAGTCTGTGGAAGTACAGCTGATAATCTTTTTTGGCTTTTAAACAAACATAGATACTCTAAAACTTGCTCTTAGCAAGTAACTTCATAATTAGGTTAATGTAATAGCACTTTGTTCTTTTGTATCACGTTTCAATTGAAGACCTAGAAGGGATTTTAACAAATGTGAGTGCTTTTTACCTTGGTTCCTTAGAAAAGGAGGTTCATTATGCTCATATGATAGTCAGTCACATAAGAGCCGTCAGGGCTAGTGGGCTGGGCATTGCATTAGGGCTCTCCAGAGAAACAGAACCAATAGGATATATATATATACACATATATATATATAAATAAGTTTGTTATAAGAAATGGGCTCACATGATTATGGAGACCGAGAAGCCCCACAATCTGCCTTCTGCAAGCTGGAGACCCAGGAAAGCTGGTAGGGTAGTTTCGAAGGCCTGAGAACTGAAGAGCTGTTGGTGTAGATTCCTGTCTCAGTCTGTAGACCTGACAACCAGGAGTGCTCAGGGCAGAAGAGGATTGATGTTAAGCATAAGCAGTCGAGCAGAGAGTGAATTCAACTTTCTTCTGCATTTTTTTCTATTTAGGCCCTCAACCCACTGGGTGATACCCACCCATGTAGGGGAGAGCAATCTGCTTTACTTAGCACACAAATGAGCATGCTAATCTCTTTCAGAAACACCCTCATAGACAAATCCAGAAATAATGTTTAACTAGACATCTGGGTATCTCATGGCCCAGTCAACTTAACACATAAAATTAACCATCATAGGCAAGTATTGCCAGAACAGCCCAGACTTGCCTGGTCTTAATATGATAAATCATCTTTTATTTTTTGGGTCAGCTCCAGTATTACTTAATAAAAATAACCCATAGAATTTACCAGTATGTGGAAGATAATCTTCATGTCTTTGGAAGGCTTCTCATCTATATGGCTGGGGTTCCATCTTAACCTTAATAGATGCCTGCTTTGAGGATTTAGACATGTCTATGAATATAGGATGAACTGATGGAAAGAGGAACTCAGGTATTCAATCAGAGTAAACTATATGCAAAGGAGGAAGTGTTACATGCAGTAAAGGAGAAGGAAGAGGATAAGGAGGCTAAGATTGCATGGTGCCTCTCTTTAATACTGATCCTCAGTCTGGTGTTAGGTCTCTGAGCCTTGTGATACATGAGACTGCATGCAGAAACGGAGAAGCCACTTTCACAGGCAACATGGTAAGATGCAGGGGCAGCAGGAATGTTGCTTTGGTACTGGATGATGACATGGGACTCAAGGTGGGAAACAGGGTCAACCTTTCCACTTCCATGCAAAATACTCCTGGTACCTCAAGGGCTGCTGCCTCTGGGCACACAGGAGGGGCTAATAAGGAACATAGAGGCCAGCTTGTTGAATAATATAGGCCCTGGGTTTTTGTACAGTTGACCCTTGAACAACACAGGTTTGAACCGTGTGAGTTCACTTACACATGGATTTTTTTCAAACAGAGAGAGAAAATATTCAAGGATTCGAGGAAAGTATTTGAGGGATGTTTCAAAAACCTACCATATGGTTTGAAAACCTACACATTGGTTCAGTAGGGCTAACTGTGGGACTTCAATATGTGCAGATTTTGGTATGCATGGGCAATCCTGGAACCAGTCCTTCATGTATACCAAGGGATGACTGATTTTTACCAAGGTTCCCAAGTGATTCACCAAAGTTGAGAACCATTGGTCTGGAACAACTCATGCAAAGACAGGATCAATCCAAAAGTAAGAGTGAAAGGGGCCATGAGAGGAGGAGGAGAGCCAAACACGTTGGCTAAGTCTGGGTAGGATGGGCAAAGAAGAGATTCTACAGAACAGCCATCACATTGCATGAAACTGCAGGGAGACTGGCAAAGAACATGAGCATTTTGCTCTATTTGCAGCAAGTATTTTTATACAGCTTTCCAATGTGCCTCTCAGAGGGACTGTGCTAAAGATTTACATCCCTTTTTGCTGTTTTGGGATGATGTTGAATTTGTGTTTCTTTTTAATAAGACAACGACCTGAGACTGGACATGAGGTGTGTTATGAACTGAATATTTGTATCCCCCTCAAATTCATATGTTAAAGCTCTAACTCTCAGATGGGGCCTCTAAAGAAATAATTACAGTTAAATGAGGTCATACGAGTGGGGCCCTGATCTAATAGTATTAATGCTCTTGTAGAAATAGAGATCAGAGAGATGCGCACTCTGTCTTCCCCTGCCCCAACCTCCACATGCGTGCACACACCAGGGAAAGGCCACGTGAAGATATGTGAAGAAGGTGGCCCTCCACAAGTCAGGAAGAGAGCCCTCACCAGAAACCAAATATACTGGCACCTTGATCACGGACTCCTAACCTCCAAAACTGTAAGAAAATAAATTTCCATTGTTTAAGTCAGCCTGTGGTATTTTGTCACGGCAGCCTAAACAGACTAATACCGGGTGCGACAGTGCTTTCAGGGTATGTTAAGTTACTTCAATGTGGTCTTCTTATTAATCTCCTTTGTTTAGGATTTTATGCAGTTTCCACTGTCAGTGTTTACTACTCAGTGATTTTTATTTCTGATTGCACAAAGTCTAGAAGAGGATTTTGGATCCCTTTAATTCCGTCTACATTCCATGCTACTTCCTTCCTCCTCAGGCTCTCCCCACCCACACGCAGAGCCTAGTCAGAGGTAGATGCTGATTTATGCTTAATTTGTCTAAAAACAAATTCTTGGTTTTCCAGCACTTTCTCTCGTGCTGAACTGAGCAACACTTGCCTAAGTTCCTCTGGGCGAGTCATCCAATCCCCAGTAACTGATAAACTTAAGGGCTTCTCTCTTGCTCTAAATTCTTTGTTCTCTTTTCCCCTCTGCCCTTTCTTGTCAGTCACCTCTGATGGAGCCTCCATCAGTCAGCTTGCAGGGCTGGCTCTGGCACCTTTAAGCAGCACTTAACGAAGATGGCATGGAAGGCAGCATCATGACCGCAGAAAGAGATATCATATACAGACACGCTCACTTTTTTTTTTTTTTTTTGGTAATCATAGGGAATGAGGGCTTATTTCAGAATTTCAATTGAAGCAATATTTTTGTGATTCTTGGCCTCAGTGCCATAAATGGGTAAAGACTGACTTTTCCAGCAGAGAACTATGTTATCATGAAGGTGAGAGAAGATTAAAAGAAAAATCAACACTACAGTCCTGCCACTCAAGTGTTTGTTGCTAGGGCCATCAAAGATTCCTGCTGCCAATTCTACTTAAGCATTCTCCACAGCTTGCCTCCGTTCCCTCCCAGAAGCAGACCTTCTCCTCTGCCACTGCTGCCTTTGATACAGGCTTGATTCATGTCCTTTGTCCATTAGGAGGGCTGGGGGGAGGGGAGCGCACCTGTAGCTTCCCCAGAGGTCCCGAGAACACTCCCTCCCAGAGATGCCTCGCCCTCCCCTCGGAGGGAGGGAGGTAGGGCTACTTCTGAGCACGTCTAAGGAACGGTGCATGCAGGGATTTAGATCATCAAACCCAACAGGAGAAGGGGGAGAGGGTGCGACTTAAGCTGTCACGGTGGTCTGGATCACAGCACCCATTGTGGGAACCTGGCCCCAGGTAACAGCTGGGGGAGGGACAATGCCAGGGAGAATAAGGCAGAATGCCTAGTCGGCCCCCCAGAAGCTAAGTCCTGAGACGTGGGCTTTCAGAGCTATAAACGAGCCTGCTTTTGTCTTCTCAGATGAGGGTTACTTTTTTTGTAAAGAGTCAGTTCAATCAGATTGAACAATCAGTCAGATCCCAACAATCAGACAGATCCCAGCAGCCTCATGAGGTAAGCAGCATCCCAACTTTACTGTTAAAGTGAGATTTACTGTAACATAGATTTAGGCAAGTTTTATTTCTTGCCCAAGTATCTAGAACGAGTAAGTCGAGGGAGTAGCATTGAAAACTAATTCTGTCAGATCCCCAGATCCATGCACCTTTCCCTAAAATAAAAATGAAACAGGTAGTTTCAATTAAAATCTAAAATATTAACGTGCCCCTCCTCCCACCAGTATCTCTAGACCACATCAGGCTAGGGATAGAAAATAGAGCTATAACTACGATAAACACATCACGACTCTGGCTAAACCTTCACCTGGGATCCATTCAGACTCCCCCTCCTCCTCCTCTTCCTCTAATTATTTCTAAGCATTCTCAGGAAGTATTTTACTTGTGTTCACAAACTCAATCTTCTTGGCTCTTATTAGAATCCAGCATTTCCCATTCTTACACGCTGGTGGTAATGTCTTCTTCTCAGGCCTTTGAATGACACATAGCTTTTGTAAGGGTGCCACAAACCCGTCACTCTCCTGGTCGTCAATACCACCATTAGCTGCTGAAGACAAAGTCTTCTTCCTTAGACTAAACAGGGCTAATTCCTCTAGACGTCTGGGCTTTTAGGTCTTCTTAGGAGGCCAGAGAGCTTGAAGAAACATCCTGTGGAGACAGTGCCTGGTACCCTCCTGCATGCTGCTAGAAGACAAGCTAGAATGAGGCTTGTGCTTCCAGAAATTGAGGGGTTGAGCAAATACCTCTTTTAGATTTGTTTTGCTCCCTTCCTTCTCCTACCTATCTCTTCCTAGGACTCAGACATGAGACCATGGATTCAGGGCCAAAGGTCAAGGTTATACTAATACATAAAAAAAAAAAACAATATTAGAAAAAGATAAATTTTTCTTAAAAAACTATACTTCCGTTGGTTACAATATTGTCCTAATAAACTAATTTTGGAGGAATGAGATGATTTACTGAGATATGCCAGGAGATTGTCATAATAATTATACAAATGTATGGTTTCTACACTATTATCAGTGTCCTGTGTTTAACTTACATGCATATGAAATAGATGTAGTACATTAAAAACAAAATGCAACAGCAGGATCAGTGAGATGTAGTGGTATAGTCAAGAAATCTGTGGGCTAGGCCTGCATTTGTTACCCACAAGCTGAGCGGCATTGGATATAGGTCTTTGAAACCCTTCAGTCCTCAATTTGCTCATTTGAACAAATGAGATGAAGATATTTGGGAATGTGGGAGACACGAAAAGGAGGAGGATTGAAGGACAACGCAATCAGACCCAGATGCTGGCCTGGCAGAGGGTAGGCACAATGTGTGGTCATGAATGGAAATTAACCTTGCAATTAAAAGCTTCTAGACTGACTCAGGCTCAGGGATATGCCTGAGAGGGAACTCGCTGTATCCACCTTACCATACCATAGCCACTAGAATTTTCACTCCTAATTTAAGAAGGGCAAAAGCTAGAATATGCGAATGCAGGGAGTGACCGGAAACCTAATATGTGAGAGTTGGAACTGCAGGAATATGGACAATGTCTACCTCTCCCTTTCCAAATATTGTGTGAATTATGTTCAATCATGATTTCCTAACTCTGTGTGTCTTTGTTTTGGCTTGATGTTTAGACTCATTTTCTCCTTTTGAAATACTCTCTGGAATATGTTATTTCTTTTTTTGAATGAAAATGAACTAAGAATTCTTTGTTTTAAAAAAAGCATTTCAAGATGATTCCTTGAGATAATTGAAGGTGCCCTGGGGTGACACAACCCCAGGCCTGGAAATGACTGTGTAAAGCAATGTCACTGCCAATCAGCGAGCGTCTGGTCATGTTTCAAATGAGGACAGACAAAGGGAGAATCACGTGGAACATCGCCAAGAAGGCTGAACGTCTAAAGGAACAAATAAAAGGGTCCAGCACCACTGCCTTTCAGGGAGAATTTTTTAATGGCTTCTGGGTCTTGGGGTGTTGGAGCAGGGTGTCACGGAAGCCATATTATTCTTCCCTGGCAGGAGAGGCGCTCACTGCACAGGACTGGGCTTTAATATGTTATTGTTCAAACCCAGTGTCACTTGTTTTCTTTAGTTGCTGCTGAAGCAGCCCTAATACTTAGAAGCAATTTCCTCTGCTTTCAGCACAACACCAGACAATCTGGGATTCAAATCCTGGCTGAGACGTCTGAGTGACTTTAGACAAGTCCCCAAATTACTATGAGTTTCCTTTTCTCATCTGCAAAAAAGGGTTCAGGAGAACCACCTTGCTGTTGTGAATTTTAAATGAGATAATCTATGCAAAGTGTCTTGAATAGTGCTTGGTTCAGAGTAGCCCTTTGATGAATGGGAAGGATTATTGGGGGAAGAATGAGTCTCAAAGAGACAGGAAGTGTGGGATCTATGTCCAGTTCAGCCTCTAATGAATTTTGTGAGTTTAGACAAGTCACTTAGCTGCTCTGTGCTTTAATTTGCCCATCTATCAAATTGTCAACTGGTATTTGATGGTTTACCTATAGTAGAGGATGAGATTGCCTTACAGATATTAGGACCTTAACGCATATTTGTCAAAAGGTAAAATAGGTATAGAAAGTACTTTGAAAAGTTAAAATGACTGGACAAATATATTTTCAAGCACTTTTAAAATAATTAATGTGCCTATACCCTCAAATTTCTAAATTCTAAGGTGATCAAGAAAACACCTATATATTACAGAAAATTTTCTTTATTTGGAAAATGGTGGGTCTATTCTGATTATGGTAGCATATTAAAATGATAGGTTTATTGGGCAAAAGCACATAAGAACTTTCTGGTGTTTGTAGATAGCCCCTAGTACATTCCACTAAGAACACTAAGACGAATGCCAAGAAGGAGTTTTTTTTAAAAAATCTTTCCTTCTTCCCCTTCCTCCACTCTGAAACAATCATCAATTACCCTTATCCACCGGCACCATCTCATCTAAGTTCATTTTCAAGATGAAGTTTCCTCGTTGGATGGTGGCTGTCCAATCCTCCTTCTGTCCATCACTGACTGCCTCAGAGCTGTCCCCAGATTGACAGTTTGAGAGCGAATCAATAATAATTATCTAGCTGCAGCTATGGCGAGCTGTGTAATTCTGCCACGGGACAGCATTGTGCAAACAGAGCTGCATCTCGGCCGCAGGTTAAAATATGCAGGCTGAGGCTGTCCATTTAGGTGTGCTGATCATGTGATTACCGGGAGGTAGTACTTCTTCCCCGCTGCATTAAAACCCTTTCAAATGATACACCCACCTTCGGGGACTCTGGCTGCTGGCTAGCACTGTACTATGTAAAACGCTGTCATCAGGGCCCGAGAACATAAATCAGTGATTTAAAGGCACAGCCCTGGGAGAGGAGACACATTGCACTTCAGCTCTTTATGTAGACTTTGGGAAGAACCGCTGATGGGGAATGCTTAACCACGGATGAAAGAATGAGATTTCAAATATGTTAGGGTCCGTACTTATTTCACCTTGTCGTGGCCAAAGAAGATAATTGCTTTCTGGAATTATTTGTATCTCCATTTAAGACAAGAATTAGTTTGGTATTACAATGTTGATGATTTGAGAGGGACGTGTTCATCATTTTCCATTTGGTCAAGAAAATGTTGGCTTTATTGAGATACATATAACTTTATTTTCTTTAAAGCAACTTTAGCATACTTAGGTAGAAGATGTTGCTCGTGTGGTTACTCTTAGGAATATGCGACATCATTTCATTGGTCATATTTACAGCATTTCAATATTAAAGGCGGTGGGATTGCCTTGGCATTACCTTCTGGGAATCTGTTTCTGTCAATTAATTAGAAGAGGCAAAGGTCTTTGGGCGAAGAGCAATTTTTTAATAGAACTCAGTGAGAGCTGGGCATATAACCAAAACAAACAATCCCTTCCTTTCTTCCTTCCTTCCAACCAGATAGTCAACCAAATCTTTACTAACTGCTCCCTACTTGCAGGACACACATTTCAACCAAATCAGAATCTTGTCCTTGGGGAATTTGCAGACTAGCAAGACAGAGAAGACATTAGGATGCTAATTATAGCCCTAAAACCCAGGGAGAGAAGTGAAGGACTAATTGCAAACAAAAATACAGAGAAAGTGGCCAAAGGTTTTAGAGCCTGGGTAGTAGACTTCCAGCTAAGGGATCATATTTAGAGCTAAACCATCCTGGGATCAAAGCATATACCTGCTATTTTGCAATGAATTAATTAACTGTTAAGAAATCAGGGAGCCAAATAAAAGACTTAGAAAAAAATAAAGCAGTGATGAATTAAAGAAACAAACAAACATAAAAGTATAAACATTGGGCATAGTGGGAACAATTTTAAATGATCTTGAAAAAGCCCATAAAAACAGAAATATGTAATAAAATCTCAGTTTTGGAAGACAATAAAGAAAATGATGTAGTTCTATACAGAAAAATATTCTTTAAGATTTGCAGGCTCTCCGGTATTGAGTGACAGACCTATTATTCCATTCTAATTTGTGAAACTAAAACTTTTAATTCATATATTCTCCATGAAGACTTTCTGATTTCTTAAATTCACAGTGCAGGCTTCCTCTAAACTCTCGTAGACCCTACTGATTGCCCTGCTAATTTGATCACTAGCACTAGCTGTCTTGTCTAAATAGAGGATTCTTTAATGTGAACAAGATGCATTGCTTTGCATCTGCCAGAGAAGCAGGAACATGGAGTCTCCCCTATACCCAGACTTCCTCCATACCCATACTGCCCCCATCACCATACCCAGCCCCCATCACCATACTCATTAAGAAGATTACAATGTCCCTTGAATTCAGCTTGGTCATATACTTCTCCAAAAAAAAAAAAAAAATGAGAGCCTTTAGCTGAGGTGGGCTGCTTTGTGATGTCTATAGTTTCTTGGCCAATTATCAGAGAATTTCATGCAAAATAACTTGTATTCTGGTAAAAAGAACCCAGATCATTTGTGGCCACTAAGGTAGTAACAGTAGGATTTAAACTGTCTGAAGCTCTTTCTACTGGCTTCCCCTCACCCTCACCCTCACTTGGCCAAAGGAGAAAAGGGGCAAGTGGCCTGCAGGTGGGAAGAGGGTTGAGGGTTGGGGTACAGAGTAATCTACTCTGAGCTCTGAGAAACAGACAGCCAGGGCTGTCTATTCAATCCATTGTGCAGCGAAGAATGGAATACAGAAAATAGTTAATTGGAAAGATTGGGACCGGGGCTCAGTAGGGTGCAGAAGGAGCAGGTGTGGCCTATAAAACTGTTGGGGCAGACGGCTGGCTCAGGCAGAGGAGTCAGCCTGGGGGTGGTCAAAGTATGCAACAGAAGCAGAACCAACATTGGTACAAAGCACAAAACAATGACCTGATCCCAGGGCCGGCCTCATGTGTGTGTGACCCATGCAATCCCACAGGGTCCTGCATTTAGAAGGGCCACTTCCTTGGTTAAATGAGCTATTGTCCTATCTTGAAAGTCTTAGCAATTTTTCAACAACGTGCCCAGCAGTTTAATTTTTCACTGTACCCTGAAAATTGCATAGCTAATCCTACTTCAAATGGTCTGCATTTGGTATTGCACAAAGATGTGTCAGATGGGGAGTGCAAAAGGGTGTTTGCGGTGTTTCAGGAGGGAAAGTTGGCCATCTAGACCAACAATATTTAAAACCTATGTCCTCTGGCCTGGTCTCTCCCACAGAATTGAATACTTTAAAGAGTAGGGCCTGCTCCTGAATCATCTCCATAATTTTCACAGTGTACATCCTGATGCCTGGTGCAGGGTTCAATGAATATGTTGGAATATCATGATTAATTGATCAAAGAACCAAATGGAAGTTGGTTTATTAATATGATTATTGCCATCAGAATTATAAAGCATTGTTATTCTTTATGTGGTTTTGTGACTATACAGTAAGCTCAAAAGGAATGTTCATGCTTTAAATATTTTGCATGGGAGAAAGAAATGAATGCAAGGAAAGCACAAAGAAAACCACATTAAAAGGTGACAATATGGTGAAAGGATTTTTTTCCAGCTTACTTTCAACAGTTTACACAATATGTTCCTCATTCTGTACCTGAGAGGATCAGGGAATGGACTCTTCGGGCCAACAGACACTTCGGTGCCATATCTGGTGTTGTAAGTGTTCGCCTCGATGTCCAATAGCCTGGTTTAAAGCCTGGCTCTCCTGCTAACTCACTATTACAAACTGGGAGATGTTATTAACCTCTCAATGCCTCAGTTTCTTCATTGTCAATGGGAATAATCACAGTGACTACCTCATAGAGCTGTTACAAAGATTAATAAGATGATGCATATTTTTATAATTGGCATAGTACCCAAGGCACAGAAAGTGCTCAATAAATATTCATGACGATTCTCAGAAAAAAACAAGGGGAGCAAAGGGTATCCTAGCCACTGAGGCGTTCCGCAGGTGGAGAGGAGGGAGTGGAGATGCGTGGTGCTGGGAAAGGCAGTCTCACGAGAGCCGTCTTTCGACTCCTGTTCAGCCACACAAGAACGAGCCTCGGTGCAGGAACTCTTGCTTATTGTGCTTATTGCTGTGTGTGGGAATATCTTTCTGTTATAGACTCAGTGGTCCTGGCGTGCCCCCAGCTTTCTGTATTTCAGATGCCACGGGGGAGGGGTTGGGGTCCTTCTACAGCAGCACACAGTGGGGTGCATGCAGCCACACTGCCTGGTCAGCTGCAGAGGGGATCCACTGGCCACAGGGAACTGACACATTGTGAGGGGCTGGATCTTGTACACACTCTCTCTCCTCCTGCTCTAGGTAAATGAGGTGCGACTTTAGCCTGGTATGCGTGTTGTCTGTTCTCAGCAACTTAGAATCATGGACTAGTCTCTTCCTGGGGTGCCACTTATCTGCCTTTTAACCTTGGACACACTGCCCGGCCACCCAGTGAACCATGAAACACTTGGAATTAACTTCAAGGCACAACTCAGAGTCAGCAGGGATCTTTCTCAAATGTCCTCTAGGACTTGCTCCAGTTTCCTTGAAGGACAGCACCATATAACTGAGAAGAGTAATTTTTCCTTTTGGAGGCCAGAAGATGAAGCGAGACTTTGACAACCCTGTAGCAACAGAGATGGCAGCATTGTCAGAAGCCATGGTGGTGGTGGCTAAATTGGTCGTGGCAGCAGGGAGATGTACCAGCTGCTGAGGCAATGGCATGTACAGCGTGACTAGCCAGGTGACCTTGGAGAACTTTATTCAACTTCTTTGTGCATAATTTTCATCACCTATAAAATAGAAATAATAAAAGTGCTTACCTAAAAGAAGTATTGGAAGGATTAACTGAGTTGAGATGATTAAATGAGATAATATATATGGAGCAGTTAGCACAGTGCCTTGGGCTCAGCAAACAGCAACCACTATTGTCATTAGCATTTCTGTAAATAGTGTTAATAGCAAGACTAGTAGTGTGGAGAGCAATGGAGAATGATAATGGCAGCATTAACCCCTATACAATGGCCTCGATAAGAGTCTTAAGTCTAAGACCAAGTTCTGGCTCAGGGCTCTTTCCACAGCCTTGGACTCTCTCTGATTTGGCAATTCCTTCTCTAGTCTGAGTAACCATCTTACCATGAGGTTTAAAAATAAAATAAATTTAAATTTTAAAAGATAAATTAAAACATATTTGAAGCATAGCTAAGTCCTCTGTTCCTAGAAAGAGCAAGAGTCAGAATTGAGAGAAAATCTTGGATCAATCACTGTGTGACTGTAAGAAATTCAGTGAACTTCTCTGAACTCATATTTTTTTTCCAGTATGCAAAGTGGAAGTCAAAGTCATCTACATTATAGGGTTGTCATGAAGGCTGAAGGAGAGGATGTAAGGCGAAGGCCCTTTCTGGGTTCCACGTAATATAAACATTTTCCTATATTTCATGCTAATTACTGTTTTGGAGACAATTGGGCAACTATTGTTTCCCCCGTTTTATAAGTGAGGAACTGAATCTAGAGGCATTCATTTTCTCAGAGTCAATGACTAGTGAAGGACAGAGCACCTGAAACCCTTTCTTCTGAAACTAAACCTCTATCCTCTTTTCATTTGTAAAGACTTGGAACCCTTTCTCCATAATAAATTGTCATCCAAATCCAATATATAAAACTTATGAAGAAGAAGAAGCTATTTTCCTGCCTCCTCCCAACCCTGTCATCAGCCCCCAGGGCGCTGAGGAGCACAGTTTGCAAACCTTTGCCCTCTGCAGAAAGACTCCCCCAGGGAGCTGGGTCCTCCACCCTCGCTGATCCCAGCCCCGAGGGTCAGGTATCAACCTGATCTGCTAGGAGGTTGAACCAGGGACCCCGAAGGCCTCTGATTCTGGGACCCATCACCTCAGAGCTCAAGACAACACACAGGGCATGTTGGAGGTTGTGGAAACATGTGCTGAGAGCCCAGCTAGTGCAGTTGCTGGTTCCAGAAAGCCCCTTGTGCTACTTTTCACAGGTGCTACTTGTGCCTCTTGACCTTCTGGAACACTGTGATTCTTTCTGCTTCTAGGGCGAATGGAGAACCTGGAGAATTATTGCCTGGTAAGCAATCAGAAAAGAAACCAGGAGTTCAGAAATAGCTTAGTGCTTTCAAGGATAGTGGAAAAATAACATCCCAGCCAGGCAAGTAGCTCAAGGTCAGGATGTGGGTGTCTGGCATTTCTCACTGCAGGGCTAGAGGCCTATGGAGTCAGGAAGGTTTTGCGTGCTCAGTGGTTGCTCTGGGGATGGCAATGCTGTTAAAGCTTGGACCTGTGCTGTAGGTTTATAAAAGGCAGATTTCTCGGCTTCTGACACTACATCTGCTGTAGAACCTAATTAGGCATAAAAAAAACATTTCTTGAGATCAGCAATCAGAAGCCAGAACACTATGGGGAGAGGGTTTTGGGGAGGGCCTGATATATGTCCCCGAAGTTTACTGATTTTCACCTAGAGCTGGTGTAGACATTGCAAAGGTTGGAAGCCCATTGGAGAAGTCCACACCAGCATGTTCTAACTGGACTGTGTTTTAGTGTTTTGCCTCATCTTAGTTTTGTATGCTTCTGAGGCTCCACATGCAGGAGGATGGAGTTGGAGGGAGGAGTCATAGGGTTGCCTAGGTGGGCTCCAGGCCAAGTGAGGGGACACTTATCCAGGGGGTGTGTTTGAAATATGAGGAGCGGGGGAAGCTGCTGTTCCCCTGGAGGTCCTCAGTAAGGAGACTGCCCTAGGGAAAGCCCAACGTTGACTATGATAACCACGTGCATCCCACATGGAGCCCACCAGACTGCAGAGGCTCCAGATCAGATGGAAACAGCCTGAGCAGGGCTGGGGTGAGGCCCAGGCAAGGCAGGTGCCTCGGGTACAACATTTAAAGGGCTGCTGACTCCCAGGGCTGGGCAAGTGCAGGGTTAGTGCCTGCTTGCCTCACTTTAGTCCTGGCCCTGGCAACCTGAATGAACCAGAGATTTCTAGATTTCTGCCTCTCCTACCCTTCTTCCTGCTCCAACATGGGGCTGGAGCTTCAGGGAGGAAGGTTGGGCTTTTGAAAACAAACCCATTTCTCTCCTCCATCTTCCTGGCATCACAGTTCTAGTCTGTGTAGACTGGAGCTTTAAATTAGATACAAGGGCGAAGGTTTAAACTATATTAGACTATGTATTAATAACAGAAAGTGAATAATTGTGGAATTGGACTAATGTCATCAAAGGAGTCACTGTCAAATAATGAATGTGCGGAGATCGATATCACGTGGTTGAAATGTTGACATTGAAAAATGCAAGCTTATATAGCAAAGTTGTTAAGACTCCTCAAGAAAGTGGTGGCATAAGCCGGTACTTCCAAAGAGGGAGGAAGGAGAAGGCAGCGTGGAGAAGAGGATAGGGAGGGAGGCTTGACGTTATCCACCCGTCCTGTGGAGGAATTGAATATCCAGCAGACCTCGGTTTGAATCCTGGCTTCATCACCGACAGCTGTGGAACCTGGGCAGAGTACTCAAGCCTGTGTTTTGTGACTTGGAAGCAGCAATGAGAATATCTGCTCTTGCTTGTCAGCACTGTTGTGAGGATGAAACTTCACAGGACAAATAAAGCTCCTGCATTGTGCTTAGCACCTGGAAGGTGGTCAGTAACGTTAGCCGTTTCTCCTGGCCTTACCTGCTTCTCTGAAGGGATGGGACTTTTCACCACGTACACCTGTGAGTGTTGGTGTGTATTGAGTGTGTGTGTTGTAGAGCAAATCATCTGTCAGGTAATTTTGGAAAATGTAGGACGGGGTGAGGAGGAACTCTAAACCTGCAAACTGCGTAACATGCCTCCAGTCTGCGTAGGAATATAATCTGAGCTGATAAAGTCAAGAAGCAACAGAATGCTTAAGTTTAAGTGTTGCTGAAACTGTGGAAGCCCCACTAGCCTTACACAAGTCATGCGGACACAATGAAAGACATGCTGTGCTCTTCAGTGGGGAGTAAATCTTCAGACCTAAGAGTGCTATATGGATGAAATGAATAAGCAGCTTTCAAGATGTTTGGATATAACCATGGAGGTTGGAATTGGAGTTAGTGCTTAAGGAAATTTGAGATACGCAGAGTAGGAATCATATCTTTGGAAGTTGATATCATGGGGGTCAATTTCATTCTCCTACCAGGTAGTAGTCAGGGAGATGGTCAGGGATAAATTCCTGGGCCTTGTGTTCCAAGGGATGGCCGCATATGGCATTTTTAAAAATGTTCTCATGTCTAATAAGATTCTAGGTTTTCTTTGTGCTTTCTACATTTCTGGAGGGAAGCGTCTCTTGCATTTAAACAAATTGTATTTTGCTGTTTATAAGTAAAGGAAAAAAATTAACAGAAACTAGCCAGAGGCATTGTAATAATACTGAGTGAAATATGAGGAAGGATCACATACACAGGGGTGACCGATGGACAAAAGGAATCACGTTTGGACTTAATGTCATGTTATGAAAAGACAAATCATTTTGTTTACCTGAATAGATTAATTAATTTCTTTATCTTGAAGTTTAGATTTGGAATTATTCCATCTTTTCCTCTCTCAACCTTTTTTTGGAGATTGGGGAAGGTAGTTACCAAGTTGGTCTTTCTTAAAAATCTAATACTCTTCTCATTATCATAATAATGGTATTTAGGCTTGGGCTGTGGTATCAATGCATTTTTTTTTCCAGTGGAGATTTTATTTTAAAGGTCTTTGTTCAGACATTTTTAAATCCAGCCATAAATATTTCTCTGAAACTAGGCAGGGGAGGTTTGAATTCTAGTCCTTTGAAGAAAAAATTGAAAATTCTTTACAATTATGTTGGAACACTAAAATGAGAGCTCATTAGAAATGCATTTGAAGAAAAATTTTAATATTCATATTAAGTGAGACTTTTGGTCATTTTTTAAAATGAGGAAATATAAGGTATACATATTGCTTCAGATTTAGTTGGAAAGTGGATCAAATCTGTTTTATCTAATGCACTATTCCCCATATTTCATTGAAATTAATAATTTTATGGTTTAATCTATCCAGTATTTTCTAAATTATCAATAATATACCTATATCATAATGAAAGAAAATGTGTATATTTTATGTAGGTATATATGTGCAGTGACTTAACATCAAACTCAAAATGGAATCAGAGAAACAGAGAATTTAATGAATGCATGAGTGATATCAAAAGAACTCTCTATTCTATTTCTTTCCTAGAGTATGATTGGCAGTGAGACCTCTTGGCTTAGTACACAAACAGAGGAGATGGAGAAGAGAAGTGCTGGCATTTTACACAGTTTATCTTCCATTATTGTATTTAATTTTTAAAAGGACATCGGAATCCTTTGGGAATTCCGTCACAGCCTGAAATTCTGCTACCAATTCCACAATTTATTTCTAGTTGATATAGTGATAAGATTTAATATGCCTTAAAATAAAAATAATATTAAAAACTTGCGAAGACAAGTCTCCCTTGATAAATGAAAGAGATATATTCCAGAAAGAGAATGTCTATGTGTTTAATTCTTTAAAGACATCATTATTATTATAACTAGATTCTATTTGCTATATTAGAATTATACTAGTGATATAGGTCCAAAGATCAGGGATAGAGGGAATCTCCTAAGATTAATGGCTTTGTGCATGAGGGAGAGGTCATTGTTGTGGGAATAGGGGCAGAAAGCTGGTAACTGGTATAGAAGGGAGTTAGGGACAGAGAAAACTCTTCTAACATGTACCTCAGTCTTAAAAGCTTGGAGCCAGGGAGATCTTCCTCCCGCCCACTCAACAAACATCTTCCTCAGTTCAAACATTCATTCATACCATGTGGTCCCAATGTTGAGTACTCCTAGATAAAGAGTAACATGGAAAGAAATATCTACAAACATTTCTCTGTCTACTTGGCTCAGTGTACTTAAGGATGAAAATGCCTCATGCACAAGCGGATGTTTTTCCAACTGCCAATGAAAACTTCATTCCAGAACAGACCAAAGCACAGTAGGATTAATGACATGGTTCTCTCAGCGTTTTTCACCTACTTCTTAGAAACTTTTTCCCTAATAGGCCCCAAATACATTTATTTTACTTCTGTAAGATTGAACTGGAAACTTTCCTACCCTCAAACTCCAATACTCTCTTTTTCAAATAAATCCCAACACTATCAGTTGTCACTAGCTGATGGGCGTAAACACCTAGATTACACGCCAGGTTTTAAGCATCACCCTTGTGAGAACAGGGCTTCTGCAGATGCTGTACCTTAAGTCAGGCACCAGCATATTGACTATGGCTTCTGTCCTTCCAGGTTTTAGTTTAGTCAAATTTTCCAGGAATTAAAGAATCTATTAAAACATCTGAATAGGTCAACGAAAAAGTATAACAGATAAACTGTAGAAGTCAACAGTCAAGGATGTATGACATTTTCATCTTATTTACAACTTTCTAATTGCTTCAGCCACTTGGCAGTGAGATGGTCTGGGCAGTTACAATCAGTGCAGGTGGGTGAACGGGCTGAGCTGCTCATGGCATAACAATTAGAGATGTGGCAGAAACTCTAATGGCCTGCAAGAGGCCTGTTTCCCACATCACTTTAACATAATTTTCTCACATTTTGTAGACAGTAGTCTCATTCAGTGCAAACCTGGTAACCCTGTGGCCATAACTCACTCAAGCCTTTTAAGCAGAATGTACTTTAGTGGAAGGATGACTTACTGAGTTGGGTAATAGCATTTAAATACTATTATGCTCTGCTACTTGAGAGGCTGATGCAGGAGGATCACTGGAATCCAGGAGTTTGATGTTGCAGTGAGCTATGATGATGCCAAGGCACTCTAGCCTGGGCAACAGAGTGAGACCCTGTCTCAAAAAATCCTGTTATGATCACTGGGTTCTAATCTTTTTGAAACGCTCATAGCAATGAACTCTTCGGTAACCACACACGCTGGGTGATCCAAAAATGGGTTTTACTCATATAAGGTTAAAAAATTCTTCCACTTACTCTAAGCAGCACATGTGTTAGTTTGCTGGACAGTCTATCAAAATTTCATAAGAATTCTCCTTTTAATAAATTAAAATTACTGTTTGTTTCTTTTTTATCTGGTGATAAAACTGCACAAGATCGCTACTTTTGTGGGCCTTTCACTGGGCATTGACTGTAGACCAAGCTGTAGACAGTCTAACAGAGATGCCTAAGTATCCGCGATCATACAAATTTGTACTTTGAAATCTCTATCAGAAGCAGTGCCTGCAGAAATGACCTTTCTAAAGGCTATTAATCTATAATATTGTGAAGCACAGTTGTATTTAGCTGCTCTTCTCTTAAATTTATATTTTATGATGATTTACTTCTCACTTTAATAAATAGAATTTACAATTCATATTAGCATAATATAGGCTCTTCAAAGTACTGTGGTAAAGAAGTCTATTATATCCTGTTTATCCCAGAGCCTCCCAGTATTATTGACTATGGAAGACTTTCAGCACATTTGACTTACATTTAGATTCCAAAAAGATGGATATTCTGCAAAACCCAATGTGAGAAATACCAATCTGAAGTGATTATTAATTAAAAAAACAGATGAATCCAATGCCTTGCATCTGAATGGTGTGATACCACTTTTAGCTAAGGTTGACATCTTCATGAACAGTATAGAATAACTGCACTTCAAATCTCCAATAGAACCTTCTAACTCTGAAATTTAGTTCCTATAAAAAACACAAAAGAAATTATTTTTAGACGAGATGTATTCTGGCTTATTTCTTAGACAGATTAGACATTTACATCATTGCACCATATTTATCTAATTAATGTGTAGATAGTTACATGTGAGGCAAATCTAATGATGATATAAATATTAAATATTAATTACTTAATCATCATAATGATTCTATGAGGTAGATACAGCCCCAATTTTATAGATGAGGACCTAAAATGCAGAGGGGTTTAATAATTCATCCAAGTCAACACAGCAAGTGATCAAGCTGGGTTTTCATCCCATGCAGCTGAAAAACAGAGTGTGTGTTCTTCCCCACTAGACTACCCTGGTGTTCCTTGGCCTTTTCCCCAGATTGGTAAAACTCCCACCCAGCCCTTCCTCTCCCACACACCCATGTTAATCTGGGTCTCTGATTGTGAGGGGCAAGTCAGCAGTCTTCAGCATGAGAGGCAGGTAGTCAGCAAGGAAAACTCAGCACCTCTTACCTTGATGAAGTCAAATTGTAATATTACCATGGTAACTTTGACCAATTTTTTCTTTTTTATTCCTGTTTTTTTTTTCCTGGAGCTGAAATACGGATCATGCTTTTCCCCTTTATATCCAGTTATCCAGAAAGGAAGAGAGGCTGAGTGGTTGGCTGAGCGAAATTCTAATTCTTGATCGGCCACTCGTAAGGTGTATGACCTGAGACAAGGCACTCATTCTTTCTGAGCCTTAGTTCTCTCATCTGTAATGTAAGACAACTGAGCTAAGTGACTTTCAAGACCCTGTCCAAGCCTGTCATTATATACATGGCATTCACTTTCAATTTTTTTTTTCATTAAAGATAATGAGAACCAGGAAATTGGAGTCATTGTGCAATGTGGCTTTTTCTGTGAGTTTGTGTTTATGCTCCTTGGAGTGTGTATAGGGAATAATTCTCATTTCTTCTCTAGTCACATGCAAAACTTCTGGCCACCAATTGTGTGGGATTTTTCCCCACACCAACCAATTCTCCACTACTAGCTGGGTGTGCTACAAACTAACTCAATTCTGACACTAACTGCCCAGAGTTAGGCTAAGGGCTCTGTCGTCCCACGAGACTACCCAATCCAGATGGCAATCACAGGTGATGGGACCCCAGATTACTCACAGCTTCTACTGGACGTGACTACAAATTATCTGTTCCCACGGTCCTTTCTCAGATTCACTAGAATAGTTCACAAAACTCAGGAAAATAGTTTACTTACTAGATTATTGGTTTATTATAACAGGATATAATCATAGAACAGCCAGATGGAAGAGATGCATAGGGCAAGGTATGGCGGAAGGAGCATGGAGCTTCCATGACCTCTCTAGGCATTGCCACCCTTCCATAATCTCCATGTGTTTACCAGCCTGGAAGCTCCCCCAACACTATAGTTCAGGGATTTTTATGGAGGCTTCATCACGTGGGTATGCTTGATTATTAACACAATCCCCAGCCCCTCTCCTCTTCCCAGAGGATGGGGGTGGGAGCCGAAAGTTCCAGGCTTCTAATCATAGCTGGATTTTTCTGGTGACCACCCCCCATCTAGGAGCCGAGCAAGAGTCATCTCATTAGAACAAAAGATGTTCCTATCTCCCAGGAAATTCCAAGAAACTAGGGACTCTATGTTAGGAACCAAGTCAAAGACTAGATGCTAGAACCAAAGATGCTTCCAGCACCCCCTGCTTCTCAGGAAATTGTAAGGGTTTTGGGAGTTCTGTGGCAGAGACTGGGGGCAGAGACCAAATGTATGTATTTTATTATGTCACAAGTGGATTGAAGAATTCCACGATTAAGAAAATGCCCTGAATGAGGAGACTGTGATCAGGTGACTTTGAAGGTCCTTGCTTCCTCCTTTCTTATAAACAAGCCTCTCCACAGCTTGTAATTATTCAAGATAAATGCCAATCTAGGATCCCTCCACGTTGTGAGCCTGTGAAAAAAGGGCTGAATCTTATTCATTGACATATTTCCAATAGTACTTAGCAAAGTGTGCTACACATAGTAGGGATGTAACAGTAATGGTTAAATTAAATTGAACCCAACTTAGGGGATTTGCTTGATCAAGCATTTAGTTGATGATATCTATTGGGAATCCAATAGTGTGGGCAGCAACAAGCTGCCTGAGAGGTGATATAAAAGAGAGAGTCCTGACTGTTGACATCCTGAGAGTTCGGTAGTCAATTGGTGAAGAGGATATTCATGTTTGATGCACTATTTACTGAACACGTGGCTAGCTCTCATCTTCTCATAAGAAAAATCCACCAAAAAAAGAAAGCGAGATCTTGATAAGATTATCAAAAGATAAAGGAAAGGCTGTAATCCAAATATGAGATTAGAATGTCAGGGTGGAGTATCTAAATACGCTCGTGTGATGAAGGCTCAAGACTGGTGCCCCAGTGTATGACAGAGTGATGGGATAAAGACCCAGAATATGCCTGCTCTTCAAAAAAAAAAACAACTCAGAATGCTGTACTTCCTCCACCATCAGGCATTAATGAGATTGAAGGGGCTATGACCTATTAATAGGCTCTCATGGTGACCGGTGAAAGAAAATCTGACACCATTCATAGAGACATAAAACCTTAGCATCTTGGGCATATTCCAACAGAAAATTTAGCTTAGTCAAAACCTCTGAAAATAAAAAATGAGATTATATAATTCTGGAAACGGAGAAAGTATCTCATTCAAATGAAAAGGAATTGACTGTAAATCTACATTTTCTTAGTGAAAATTGGAGTTTATTAGTATAATTCATCAAATTAGGAAGCAAAGTTGATTAGAGTTATTTGATTGAGACTGCATTGATTAAGAATGTAAACAAAAGCTATAAATCTAATCGAGGAAAAAAAACACCCTTCCACATGGGAAAAGTACTGGGTTGACATTTAACAGACAGTTGCTTTTTATAGAAGCTCTCATTTAATATCCATAATTCTGAAAATTGATCAAACTTTGACTCAAGTATAACATTCGGAAAATCTATCTTAATAGTGTCTGGAGAAAAATGCTAGTAGTTTCCTAGGAAAATAAAAACAGGTGAAATGAAAGTAGAACAATAAACTTGGGCACTTCTTCAAGTTAGATATTTAATCTGAATAATTCAGGCAAGAATTATCCCACTGTGATCTCAGTAACTCTGTGGTTCCCTCTCCTTTCAGCACCTCCTTATGTGCAGATATAGCCTTTATGGATGAAGGAATACGAAGCATTTGTTTTTAGAAAATAAAATGGTGCCCTTTTACTCAAAACATTTTCCCCTGGAGAGCCTCTACAGATCAAACATATTCTTTTTCACAATTGAACCAATCCTTGCAAAAGCTGTGACCACATTTTTTGATTTATTTTGGCCTGTGATGAAAGGCAAGCACCTTCAAAAAGATTCTACCAATGGCTCTTACTAGGAAGAGCACCCCGGGTGGAAATGCAAAAAAACATTTTGAAGGATGGAAAGGTGCAAATATGTTCTCTGTTAAAATGTACTTTCTGTTGGGATTCTACCATATGAAAACATTTGCAATGTCTTGCAGAGTTTTAAAACATTTACAGCCATTACGTGCCTAACCATACTATAGGGTCAGCTACTTTCTGGTACTTTGAAATCTGCTTAGAGTCATATCTTCCAATTCAGGCTGGAAATAATTCTCATGAAGGCAGAGATTTACTCCCTACTCATATCCACATAGCTATCATATGCTGTCAGCAATTCTGTCCAAATACACCCCTGATATGACCACTTCTGCTCCCATCTTAGTCCAAGATGCTATCACCTCTGAACAATTGCAGAGGTTCCAAAAGGATTTTCCTACACCCACACTTTCCCTCCTTTAAAGTTTAGCCTTCTCAAGAAAGCCAGGTTTTCAATCTTAAATAATTTCTCTTTTTTCTCCAATAGCTTCCCATCACGCTTGCAATAAAATTCCAAGCCTTTATTATCCTGCATGATCTTGCCCCTGCCTCTCAGACCTCATTTCCACTCTCTTAGCTTACTCTGCTCAGCACACTCTGCTCTTCTTTCTGTTTCTCAAAACATGCCAGGCAAGTTTCTGCCTCAAGACCTTTGCTTATCTTGAGCTTGGAGCCCTAGTCCACCAAGAACTCAACTGGCTCATGTCCTCACTTTATTAGGTTTCTGCTGAAGGACACCTTCTCCGAGAAGCATTTCTCAACCTCCTTGCTACTCTCTAGTCTCTTATCCTGATTTCTTTTTCTTCAAAGCACATAGCATTACTTGGGATATAATTTAGTCATTTGTTTAATTGTCTGTCTCCTAAACTAGGATAAAAGCCCTTTGAGGGCAGGAACCGTATTCATTCTGTTTATTACTATTGTGAACTAAAATAAAATCTTAAGCCCCCAGCTGACTGAATGGATCCCCTCTTGGTCAAGGGGACCCCAGAAATAGCCTAAAGCTGAATTGCTGGCCATGAGAAGGGAGATCAGATATTCCTCGTCATGTCCCCTTCCTTTCTTGGAGATATCCTTCCTAACTCATTCACAGGCCTAAGGCTGTACAAGACAAAGCTTAAACTACACCTGCAGGTCATCAATTTACTTAACAGATCACTTGAGTCTCGGTATATGTCTGCAGTATGCTGGGTGGCTTGTCTGTGATTAACAGACTTCCTTATCTTAACTTAAAATATTCCAAGCCTTTTGACAAAGCTTCATTTCTTTAACCAATCAGACGTCAAAGAATTTTTAAACCTACCTATAACCTGTAATCCCCTGCTTTGAGATGTCCTGCCTTTTTGGGCCAAACCGATATACAACTTTCATGTATTGATTTATGATTTTAAATGTAATTTCTGTCTCCCTGAAATGTATAAAACCAAACTGTAACCCAACCACGGCAAGATCACTTCCTCCAGGCTTCTTAAGTGTGGCTCTCCAGGCCATAGTCATATATTTTTGGCTCAGAATAAACCTCTTTAAGTTATTTTACAGAGTTTAAGTCTTTTTCCATTGACACTATATTCACTTCACATAGTAGGACCTGAAAAAATGTTTTCAATAAAAATGAATGAATGAATCTACCTCTGTGACTTCCTCAGTGCTTGCGCAGATGTCCCTGACTTAAGAATATTTGACTTTAGGATGGTGGGAAAGTGATATGCATTGAGTATAAACCGTACTTTGAGGACCCATACAACCATTCTGTTTTTCATGTTCAGTACAGTATTCAACAAATTACATGAGATATTCAATACTTTATTACAAAATAAACTCTGCATTAGATGATTTTGCCCAGCTGTAGGCTAATATCAGTATCCTGAGCATGTTTAAGGTAGGCTAGGCTAAGCCATGGTGTTCAGTAGGTTAGTTGTATCAAATGTGTTTTCGACTTAGATGTTTTCAACTTACAATGAGTTTATCAGGATGTAACACTATTGTAAATGGAGGAGTGTCTGTATTAGTTTGCTAGGGCTGCCATGACAAAATGTCACAGACTGGGTGACCTAAATAACAGAAATTTATTGCCTCATAGTTATGAAGGCTAGAAGTCCAAGATCAAGGTGTCACGGTGTCAACAGGGTTGTTTCCTCCTAAGAGCTGTGAGGGAAAAATCTATTCTATGCTGCTCTCCTGGCTTCTTATGGTTTACTGGCAAACTTTGGCATTCCTTGGCTTGCAGAAGTACCACCCTGAACTCTGCCTTCCTCATTACATGGCATTCTCCCTGTATGCATGTCTCTGTGTTCCAATTTTCCCTCTTTAAGAGGACACCAGTCATATTGGATTAGGGCCCACTCTACTCCAATATGACCTCTTCTTAACTTAATAATACCTATAACAACTTTATTCCCAAATAAGGTCAATTTCAAGGTACTTGGGGTTAGGACTTCAACATATAAATTTTGGGGCGTATATTAGTCAGAGTTCTCCTGAGAAACAGAACCAATAAGATATATACAGATATATAAGGAAGGAAGTTTATTATGTGAAAGTTCATGTGATTACGGAGGCTGAGAAGTCCAACAGTAGACCATCTGCAAGCTGGAGAGCCAGGAAAGCCAGTAGTTTAACTCAACCTGAGTCTGAAGGCCTGAGAAACAGGAAAGCTGTTGGTGTAACTCCCACTCCAAGGCCAAAGGCCTGAGAACTTTGGGCAAGTGGGGAGGCGGTGTGTGTTAGTTTTGCAGTCCAAAGGCCAGAGAACCAGCAGCTTTGATATACTGCATCAGGATAAGACGGATGCCCCAGATGGCTTCCTCTGTCTTTTTGTCCTATTTGGGTCTTCAGATTGGATGATGCCTACTCACATTGGTGAGGGTAGATCTTCTTCATTCAGTCTACTAATTTAAATGCTTCCAGAAACACCCACCCTGAGACACTGAGAAATAATATTTTCCAGCTATTCGAACATCCCTTCGCCTAGTCAAGTTGACACCTACAATTAACCATCATGGGGGACACAATTCAACTTCTAATAATGCACCTCCCTTGGGTTGTGACCTGGCTTGGGAAGCTAGCTCTCTGATAATTAACCCTTGCTTTGCAAATTACCTTTGCAGACAGCTTGTGTGTGAGTTGGGGATTGTGCCTGTTCTTTAGTGTCTTCAGCAACTCAGTTGGAGATGACTGGTTTCTCTTCTGACAGCAGTTGTTTACCATCTGTGGAAATAGAGTTATCCTGATCTAGGCTCACTCAGATGCAGAGAGTACTGTGAACAGAAGTGTGTGTTGATAAGGTGGCTGGCCAATCAGTGACCTTGGGAAGAAGCACTGATAAAACTCTGTTGCAGACTGACCCAGAGCTGGGCTCCATTGACATCAAATTCTAATATAGCACAATAATAGTTTATAATGCATAGTATATTTGTCTGCCTGGGGCTAATTCATGTAAAGCATCTAGCATAATTGCATAGTGTATATTAAGTAATATTAGCTATTATTTTCAGTTTACAAAGGGTCTTCACAGAAATTAACATATTTATTCTAAGGGGTTGCTTGAGTGATCACTGATGCCTTCATTTGTCACACAGATGTCAGCCGTATGTGAATTCCTTCAAGACAGAGAATGAATCTTATTCATGTTTTTATCCCTAGTACATGGTGGATTTTGAAGAGTAAATCTTAAATAAATAGCTATGGTTAAATAGTTTAGCTAGTTAAAGAGGGTGCCAACAAGAGTACAGCTGGTCATCATCTGACCGTTCAGTTGTGGTCAGCTGTGGTCACAGCTACTGCAATAATCCCAGTGACTTCCTAGCACAGTGTCTGGCCCATTGTAGGCACTCAAACACACGTTGAATAAGTTGAATGAATAAGCACTATTTTATAGAGGTAGAAGTAGTGTTAAGTGAGACTATGTGCATAAAATTGTATGACTTGGCCATGGATATTTTGGAAAGACAGTTCAAAAGCATGCCCTAGTGATGGTGCATCATCCTCAAGGCAGCAGAAGTCTAACTATCTTTGTGAACTATGGAAAATAGCTGGAAAACTCCCTTTCTCTCAGCATGAACCACAAGTGGTCCAGAGATTTTAAGATGAGGTCTACTGATCTTCTTCAAGCTTACGTTAACGTATGTTTTTATATTTAAAGTGGGTTTCTTTCTTGACTAATCTGGCAGTCTCTTTGTTTTATTGGGTGTTTAGAGCATTTAAATTTAGTGTAATTTTTAATATGGTTGGATTTAAATTTACCATTTTTCTCTTCATTTTTGCTTTCTTCCTTTTTTCCTGACTACTTTTGAATTAAGTATGTTTTATTCCACTTTGTGTTCACTATTTTTTAAGTAGTTTTATCCCTTTAAAAAATAGTGATTGCCTTAAGGTATATAATTGACAGCTTTAATTTATCAAGTTCTACCTTAAATAATATTATATCAATTCTTGTATAGTGTAAGAGCCTTGCAATAGTTTATTTCCAACTCCTCCCTCTCATCTTTTGTGCTATTGTTGTCATATGTTTTACCTTTGTATGGTTACAAATCTCACAATATATTGTTACTATTTTTGCTTTAGACATTCAATTATCTTCAAGAATGATTGGAACAAGGAAAAAATTTTATGTTCACCTTTATTTTTATCACCTATAACTCATTATTTCTTTATATGGATTCAAGTTTTTGCCTGGTATCATTCCTTCTGTCTCAAGAATTTCCCTTCAATTTTCTTATAGTGCAGGTCTGCCGGCAATGAGTTCTCCCGTATTTTATTTGTCTAAAAAAGATCTTTATTCATGAAGCCCTTATTTTTGAAACTTATTTCCATTGAGTATGGAATTCTAGTTTGATGGAGTTCTTTTTTTTTTTCTTTTTTCTTTTAGTGCTTTAAAGATGTCATTCTATTGGCTTTTTGCTTATGTGATTTCTGATAAGTCTGCTGTCATTCTTACGTTTGTTTCTCTGTACATAATGTTATTTTATCTTTGATTACTTTCAAGATTTTATCTTTATTTTTGATTTTCAACATTTTGAATATGAATATGACTTTTTGATTTTTTATTTTTATCTTGATTTGGATTCTCTGAGCTTCTTGAATCTTTGGCTTAATATCTTTATTTTTGGAAAATCTGAACCCCCAAATTTTCTCCATCCTGTTCTCTTTCTCTTTTCCTTTGGAGACTTCAATTACAGGTATGTTGGACTTTTAATATTATCCACAGCTCTTGGATGCCTTGTTCTGTCTTTTTCACTCATTTTTCTCTTTGTGTTTCAATTTGGCTAATTTCTACTCACCTGTTTTTACACTTACTGAGTTTTTCCTCAGCTATATTCAGTCTACTATAAGTCTGTCAATATAATTCTTCATGTCTGATAATGTATTTTTTATTTCTAGCATTTCCATTTCACTTCCTTATAGTTGTCCTGTCTTTGTTGAAATCTCCATACATTCATACATGTTGTCCACTTTTCTCACTAGATTTATAAAAATATTTATCCCAGTAATTTTAAACTCCTTTTCTGATCCAGTATCTGAGTGATCTCTGAATTTGGTTCTGTTGACTTCTTTGTCTTTTGTCAATGGATTGTTTTTCTCACCTTTTTATATGTCTTATAGTTTTCAACTAATTGTTGTACATCATATTTAGAACAGTAGAGACATAGTAAAATATATTTATGCCTGAAAATGGGTCACCTCCTCTTCGACCAAACCATTTGTGTGTGTGTGTGTGTGTGTGTGTGTGTGTGTGTGTGTGTGTTAGTGGGGGAAGTTGAGTCAATGTAGCCAGAAGTTGAGCAGGGTCTGGTATAGCTACCTTTAGTGTACCATAGTCTTCAAATCTCTCTATCATTGGGCTGCTCTTGCCTTGTGCTTCGACTGAAAACAGGGAGCCAGAGGGTTTATTTTGGTGCTAGTACTTCACTTTCAGCCTTTAGCCATCCCTGCATGCCTCTGCAATACAGGGATCATTCTCCACTCTCCACGAACTTGTTCTTCCTCTTGCTTGTCACTTGGTGCTCTCTAGGTCGATGGGTAGGGGCTAGAAGTATGTTGCTATTGTCCTGGTCAAGCCTCCTAATCAGAGCCTGTGTCTCAGGGGTTTAGCTTTCTTGTTGTCCATGTCTCTCTGACTGTGGCAGCCAAACTCTGTCTTGTATCTGTGGCAGGTCTTATATTGGAGAGCGGTTCTCATGTGCAAAGCAGTAGGAGACCTCTGATGATATTGGTATGGCATCCTGGACACAAGACTCTTTCCTGCCCTTCCGCCTAGAGTAGAGGGATTTTCTTTCTTTTCTTTTCTTTTCTTTTCTTTCTTTCTTTCTTTCTTTCTTTCTTTCTTTCTTTCTTTCTTTCTTTCTTTCGTTCTTTCCTTCCTTTCCAGTATCACGGGGGTAAAAATGCTTTCGTTACATAAATTGCATTTGCAACATCCCAATCAGAGCTACAAGCACACAGATCCTCCAGAGAGCATGCACAGCATCCTTTAGGTGTGAATTTACCCAGCCCCTTCTTGCTCCTCCCACCTGCCTGACACCTGATGAATGTTACTTCCATATGTGCACGTAAGTGTTGATCGATTAGTACCAATTTAA